>CAUYRT010074810.1:0-10159 GCA_963574885.1 Lepilemur ruficaudatus
GTCTGAAACCATCCTGAGCAAGAGTGAGACCCCGTCTCTACTAAAAATAGAATGAAATTAATTGGCCAACTAAAAATATATAGAAAAAATTAGCTGGGCATGGTGGCACATGCCTGTAGTCCCAGCTACTCAGGAGGCTGAGGCAGAAGGATAGCTTGAGCCCAGGAGTTTGAGGTTGCTGTGAACTAGGCTGATGCCACGGCACTCTAGCCCGGGCAACAGAGTGAGACTGTATCTCAAAAAAAAAAAAAAAAACAACAAGGAAGATCGTGAGAGACCAGTGCAAACCCATCCTTCCTCCTCATCCTGGGCAGGAGAAAAGGAAACACTCCAAGGAGGCCCTTGGCATCACTGTGTGCTTCCCAGGAGTGGTGACAAAACGTGGGACAGAGGGCAAGAGCCATTTCAGGGATGCCGTGTGTATGTGTGTGTGTGTGCGCGTGCATGTGTGCAAGATACTTGTTTGCCCTGCTGCTTAGGAGGAGAGAATCAGTGCTGGGACAGAGTCTGGCAGCAGCCAAGGTCGACCAGAAGTAGCAATCGTGAAGTTCCCTCCCACGAGGACACTTCATCCCTGCCTACCCATGGGCCTAACAAAGCAATCACTGCTTCCCACTGTTTCAATCTTTTACTCAATCACTTAATGATTTCTCAGGTCCGGGCGGCACGGCCACCGCCCCGGTATTAACACAGAGTATAATTGTCTACCCTATTCCTCACCACCGCACCTCCTGTTTACTGCCTTTAAAGGGACCCAATTTCACCCGTCTTCTTGCTGTGGGCATAAAAAGGACCACGGGCCTCTTATCACTGCCTGGGGCCTTGGAGCAGCCAGCCATAAACTGCAATATCTGCTCGTTTATTCCCGTTCATTCAATTGGCTCCAAATTGCTCTGAACGAATTCTTGGGCTGCAGAAGGGCTGTGTGGGCCTGTTTTCATCAGCGTGGACACCGAGCAGGGAGAGGGGAAGGGAGAGGACCCTGTTGCCAGAGTTTTCTCTGCTTCCCACCCCACCTCGCCCCTCAGCTCTTCTGCACACACATTGCTCCTCCATGCAGGAGACAGGCCCTTCTTCTGCTGAGAACCTGCAGCTTACTGATACCGGCTGCTCCCCTTCGTGCGATGCGTGGCTGAAGGGGTCCATGATGGGGAGGAGATCTAACCCTGCCCTGCTGTCCAGCAAAGCTGCACTCGCAGGAGGAGACGGCTCCATCAGGCCATCTTTTTTCTCTCCCAGGGAGGAGCTGGAGCAGCTTGGTCGGGGGAGGCACAATCCCAGCGTGGCCAGTTGAGAAGGGCCACAGAGTCAACCGTACAATGACCCCAACACCTTGATGTTTTTTCCCTCTTATCCTCATAGGACCACCTCCTCCTGGCCCCCTCTGGTTGCGACAGGCTTCTGAGGTCAAAGCCTTGATTCTCCTGGCCTGTGTTCTTCCCTGATTTCCTGCCTTACTGTGTTTATAGGTTGGAAGTTCTCGGGAATGTCTGATCTGAATCTTCTTTATAGAATGGAAGCCTGTTTATTTTTGTTAATCTTCATCTGGTTGTCTGTCTATAACTCTTTTCAAACTGGGAGTCAGCTATGAAAGTCTTATTTCATTTCCCTCAGGCTTACGCTGCCCAGGCCAAATCCTCTCCATCTCAGGAGTCCCAGAGTCATGTAACTTAAGAGTCAGAAGGGTGTCTGTTACCCAATCTTCCCCAACTTGATTTTGTCATCCTTTATTTATATATACCAATGACTGCCTTAGATCCCACCCAGTTTCTCTGCATGATTTTTAAAATGTGTGTGGTCAGCTTCAATTTCTGATGGCCCATGGGGTCCTGGGGGCTCAACTGAATACTTCAAAGAGGGAGTTCTTGGTCTTCCAAGCTTTCCTTCGAGACTAGGAGGATGGACAAACATCCATCACACTTCACTTTTCTCTTTCCTTAAGGACAGGACAAAGGGGACCAGATGTGGTAGGAGTGTAGGTTTTCAGAAGCCAGTTCCCACATTTCAGCTTCATGAAGGAGGCCTCCCTGGAGGAGGTGAGGCTGTGGCAGAAAGAATGCTGGGTTTGTATCCAGGATGCTTGGGTTCCAGGTCCGGCTCTCCCAACTCCAGCAGGGTGCCCTTGGACAAGTCACTTTGCTTCTCTGGGTCTTGGTCTCTCTTCTCTAAAGTCCTCTCTGGTTCTGACAGTCATGGGTGCAGCCCAGAAGAATGACCAGAGAGTGAGGGATTCAGGGGATTTTGATGGTGCGGCTGAGGACACTTGAGCCAAATGGGGCTCAAACAAAACAGCCAAGAGAGAGTGGTGGAGGGGAATGGAGAGAGGTAGTGTCAACTTGGGGGTGGCTGGCGTGAGATGGGTGTATGTGGGGTGGTCAGGCCCCAGTGTGCTGGGATGGTGGAAACCTCCTTTTTGTCCTTCCAGTAGGTGCGGCCCACTTCTATCATGCTGTTCATGGCATTGACCTCCCGCTGGTGTCATCCTCCTGTGCCAGCAGCTCATGTGGGAAGTAGGTTGCTCTAGAATTTCCAGATCACCTGGGGACTGCTGTGTTTTGCAGAGTTCCTCTCCATCTGGTCAGCCAGCAGGCAAAGAAACCTGTCTAAAGGCTGGTTGTTTCTTACAGAGAGAAAATAAAACCACACCAGCTTCAAGCCAGTCTTTTCTAATAAAAGGATCCAATAACCAATATTTTCCACTACCTTTTCTCTAATGCCACAGAAATGCAGCATTAAATACAGGAACTGCAGTGGTTTGAAGAAGGATAAAGACCCTATTTGCTCTGTCTATAAACGTTTTTCCCTAGGCTTCTTTGACGGGGTTGGATGTTTTAATGCGTTGGGCCCTGGTGAGCAGAGTGTCCACTGCCCTAGGCTCATCTCCCTGGCTCTTTCTCTCCTGGGCTCTGCTGACCACCCCAATTAACAGAGAAAATGTAGCTTTCTTCTAGTGGTGGAGGCTGGAGCGGGCTTGGAGCCCTGCAGCTTGCCAGATAGAGCCGGGCAGCTCTGTGATCTGAAACATGCTCCAGAGGCAAAGGCAGGGGAGAGATCAGGTTGAGTCGTGGCCATTTCCCAGAGCCATAAGATTTCTATGTGGCTAAGCCAGCTTTGGCTGGTAAGTCAGGAGTGTGGGCTGGCTGGGGGGCCGAGCGTGGCATTCCTGTCCCCTGCTCTTAGCAGGATGCTCTGGGGATTGTGGCTCAGACTCTTAGGGCAAGCTGCTTTGTCAGTGTCCCCAATTTCATTTGCTTTCACTCTCCTTTTCCCTAGAACATTTGCCATCTACCAAAATTGCAAGAGACTAAGCATGGATGAATCCTTCTGTAGGTCCCCGGTGTCTGGATCCACAGTGTCTCATGCAATATGTGTACTTGGACAAATCACTTCATTCTTGTTTTTTGCAAAATGAGAACATCTCACCCCTGACTGCTGCCTCACCACCCTCGCTGCATGGTGTACAGAAAGGGTCATGGGTCTGGAGTCAGGTGTCTGGGGTCCAGTTTCAGCAATGCCCATAACACAGCCTTGTGACCATGAGCAACACTTCTAACCTCTATAAGCTTCAATTTCTTCATCTGCAAGATGGGTTTCATGATGTTTGCTGTGACTATGGGGTTTTGTTGGAATCAAATGATATAACGGTGCTTTGAAAGAGGAAAACATCTGTGCAAGGGTAAAGTAGCGCTGATGGTATAGACATGTGCAGGAGGTTTCACATGAAAAGATTTGAGTGCACCATCCAAAAGAAAGTGTATGGGAGCGTGACCGCTGGACGTGCTCAGCAATGCTTAGCAAGGAAGGCAGCTTGTCAGACCCTCTTCTGTGGCACTCAGAGCTCCATGCCATTGTCATCATCCCCCTCACTGTCTGCTGGTGTCTGGGAAATGATGAGTCATTGTGACTGCCCAGTCCTTATCTGGTCATTCCTCAGACCATCCCTGTGAGGACAGAAGAGAAGAGAGTGGGGGTGGGGAGCCCATGAAGTAAAGAGGACAGGAGCCATCCAAGCTTCTGGGTCCTGGAGATGGGCGCCATCTGCTCCCCACCTTGGGGGTCTTCTGAATTCTCCAACAGCCGAAATTCCAGGCAGGTCTAAAGCTACAGTGGGAAAATTCACTTCTTAAAAAGGCTTGTTTCAGGGCTAACTGGGTCATGAGAATCATCGAGACTTGACTAGGGTTGATCAACGTTGAACTAATTCACTGGAGAAAGCTTCATGTGTTATGAGTATTTCATATGGAAGAAAAGCCAAGACAGGCACCTGTGCAGGGACAGAGCTGCTGCTTAAACACTCCAGCGTCACAAAGGCCACGCTAGTGCCTGCCTCTGCCTTTCAGGTGTGTCTAGGCCCGAACTGTATCACATGGATATGGATCCAGATTATCCTTTAAAAGTCTTTTGGGATAGGAGACATCAAAATTGCCCTAGGTAAGCTCTACAAGTGTTAGCAAATTTAACAATCCAAAAGCCTGGGTCCACATCTTTCCTGCAGTTTTAGAGAATACTCTTGAGTTCTCAGGAAGGGAGGAATAAAGTTTGTTGACCATTCTTTGAGGGTTACTATTATTTTTATTGAAACTTGTTCTTCTCACATCCAGTAATGCCAAGAGTTTTGAAGGGCCTGAGATTTTACTGCACTAATAAGTTAGCTTGCTATTGTTTCAAGTTTGCAGAAGACACGAGATTTCCTGTATCACAGACAAAAGACTTTCACTCATAGCAAAAGCAGTAGCCAGATTGTAGGCTTATTTGTATTGGCCCCCTGAACCCCAATTCCCACAGGGAGGGAATGAAAATGGCCCGATGATACCTGTACACACAGCAAGTTTTATTATAGGAGAGAACACTGGAGCTTAGGGAATCCAAATTTTTTATAATGGGCAGTAACAGTTCCTGCTCTTTGCTGTGAAGTGAGACCCTATCTCTATCTTCCAGGGCTGTCTGTGACACAAACGTTCTTCAAAAGGTAATCTGGAGCAAATGACACTCAGCACCTTGCTTGCAAGACAGGCAAACACCTGAGTCCCACGGAGAAATGTCTCCCAGTATTTATCAGTTTTATTATGTTTAGGTGAGCAAATTCCAATTTCTTTAACCTTTTCCCCTGGGTTCTGTCTCCCAACCCCTTCACTGGTCAGGCAGTCATCCCCACTGGCCCTCTGCGGCTGTCTTAGAGCCCCGTGGTTTCCTGCCTTCTGGACAGCACCCTTCAGACAGACCCTCTACTCTTCTGCAGGGGACTTCCATGAAAGAAGTTTACCTTCCCGTTCAGGGGTCCCCAAGGGAACTGTACCTGAAAGGTGCATTGCCATCATCTCTTCAGTTGTAGAAAGATGAAGACAAATTATAGGCAATTTAGAAACAGGACACTTAGGTGATGGGGGCTGCTGTCAGGAGAAAGAGGAAAAGAGCTGCACGTGCAAGCGTCTGCTCAGGTTGCGTCGAAGCCGTTGGAGGAAGGGCGTGTGCGGAAGCGTCCGGGCCTGAGCGGGCGAGGCTGGGAGTGCCCGTCAGGATGCAGACCTCGGACCCTCTCCCTCCCTGGCTTCACCTCTCTGTGCTTCCCTTTCATCTTTTATAAAACCGGGATAAAAACGATCTGTTGTTTTGAGGGCTTAAAGAACGTACTACATATTAATAATCACCTGGAGTAGCGCCTGGCGCATAGGAAGAGCTCAAGGAATGCATGCGGTTTTTGGAACACAGAAAATAAGAGCTAGAGAGAATCTTAGCCTCATATTCAGCCTCCTCATCTACAGAGGAGGAAACAGAGGCCTGGAGGGAGAGGTGGTGGCTCCGTGAACACAGCACTAGTTACTGAAAGAATATGACGAGGCCAAGCTTCGTCTAGAACATTTAAGGCATGAGACTATATTACGGTTACTTGTCATTTTAACATGTTTTAATTGTTAATGTCCACACAGTGAGAAAAAGTAGCACAAATCTCTTAGGTTTCCAGGTCTTTTTCTGACTTGCTTAAGAGAGGGGAAGTGCGTTGATGGTAACTTTTCTGCGCTGAAATGTAGCCTGCCTCTTCCAAAGCCCTGCTGCTAAGGCTCATCCTCTTACTCACTTCGGGTATTGGCACCCATGGCGAAATGCACGTGGGCTTTTTATTCTGGGGGCTGAGTAGATGTGATTTTCCGATGTTCTCTTGCAGGTGCCTCTAGGTGCCAGTGAGAAAATTTACTTTAACTTCCCACAAATAAAGTAAGCTTCCTCTTACAACATGGATTAAGGATGCCAATGCTTTTCACTTCTAAGTAATCTCACAAGACATTTTTTCAATCAAGTTACATTGATTAAGTACTGATTATTTTCCCATCTTATTTTAATCAAAATTTAACTGCCAATCAGAGCTTCCCATCAGTAAAATGCCATCTGCCGGCCCACTGGGGTGAAGTAATTCTAACCCATAAATCAAAACATGAGGTTTTAGTGTACCTGGGCAAACTTATCACCAATAAGCAACATATTTGCATTTTTGGAAATATTGAAAGATGTCCAAAGATTCCAATTTTATTTCAAGAAGCATTAGGAACCACCACCATGACCCACAACACAGGATCAAGGAGCTGGAAGGGATCTTAGGAATAATCTAGTCCAACTTCTGACTTTTATGAAAGGAACTGAGGCCCAGGGGTGGGGTAACTTTCCCAAAGACGCTGGCAGAGGCCTCTTGGAGTGGCTCTCCAGTCCCACTGATGTCCTTCTTTTCTGGAATGGCCGCAGGATAGGGTGAGGCCCCCAGGGCCATGTCTGGATCATCATCCTATCCTGGTGGGTTCCTCCTGAATTAGACCTCAGAGACAGCTGGTTTTCTCTCCTGGTCTCAACCTGAGCTTATCCGTCTGTTTTTCAAGAATTTGACATTTGAAGCAGGGACTCAGAGCCTGAAGGCTTCTTGAGGTCTAGTCCATAAAGGGCCGCACAGTTGGAACCTGATCTGCTGCTGAGAGCCACTCTTCTCTTCACGTGTCTTGCTTGTCCGACTCTTTCTTTGACTTTGTGAGATACCCCCGTGTCCTCCCAGTGAATTCTTCCTAAAAAACAAAAGATCGTTTAGGGTTGGTTTCTGTTGCTGGCTGCCCAAAGAACCTTAACTAAAAAGACAAAGAATTAGTAAACGGCAACATTGGTCCTAGAATTCAGGTCTTGGGATTTCCAATCTAATGCTCCCTCCAGCACAGCATATTGTCACTCAGAAAAATCTATAAATCTTCGATATGACTCATGATTTGAGCAATGCACTAATTATTAGACAATGGAAGTTCTAGGGGAAAAAAGCAATCTTTTTGGAATCTTTATTAAGAGCTCTTTTTCAGAGTATGAGTTGGAGAAAACAAAATTCATGCATATGCCTAAATACTTTGTTATATGAAACTAGAATAATGAATTCAGTTTACTTTTAAAATGAGATATTATTATTATAACACAATCTCTAGGGTCGATTTACCAAAGCATTAAGATACAAAATAGAAAGACATTCTCTGAATTTTGAAATCTCTGCTTCTATAGACAAGCGAATATGCTCCTTTTCAAGGCTGGGAGGGGAAAAAATAACTTTCTATTTTACTACTGTCCCTATTTATCAATAGAGAAACGGAGGCAGGGAGGCTCATTTAACTGCTTGAGGTCCACTGGGAGAAGGAAGTGGGGGTGAAAGGGTGAAGCAGAATTAACACCCACGTGTCTTCTCTCTCTGAGTTGGGCTTAGCTTCCGAAGTGTACTTGGCATGAAAGGAGAATGCTGGCTTCGTCTGTGTATCACGTATCCTTGCAATGCCCAATGCCTGGCTCGTACATAGGCGCCCCATAGATCCTGAAGGATAGAAGAATGGAGGGAGGGAAGAAGGGAGGGGAAAGAGGAAGGAGAAGGAAGAAAAGAAGGACATATGGAGGGAAGAAAGACAAAGCTACTGAACTAGAGAGTATTAAAAGTGAGCTTGTTTGAAATTGTCCTATGAAGTCCTTGGGACACATGTCCAGGTTCCAGGTTAATTTACCAGGCAGACAGGTTGGGAAACCCGTAGCCATCCTGGCTAGAATGGAGCTTATTCCACGGGGAAAGGGAAAGGTGCAGAGCAGGAGGGATGAGGAGGAAAGAGAAGAAATCAAAACCAAGCAAAAGGTGCAGAGGTTGAGGTCGACCCTCGAGGAGTCACAGCACCGCGTGTGCTGAGATCGCACCCCTGCCACCGCGGGGCTCTCTCTCCACCTGGTTGTCACCCCTCCTGTTCAGGGTGCCCCCTCCTCTCCTGTTCTAGACCAGAAGCAGCCTCCAGGAAGCAGAGATATTTTCACAGCTGAATAAAACACTGACCTCTTTAAAAAGTGTTAACAAGACATTTGTGTTGTAGCAGATTTAAACCTTGGGCTGCATGACTGATTTCGTAACGATGCAATTTGGATCACCAGCTGGGGGGCTGCCAAGTTTTGCTTGGTGCCCTGAAATGAATCTCGCCGGATGACTCTCCCTGGTCAAGTCCTGCTTCTTCCCCAAACACTCTTCCTCTCCCTACTTCCTAACTCAACCCCCCTCCAGACACTTGGGCACGACTGGGTATGCTAGTCCCAAGTACACACCAGGGCGGACACCTGGGTTTCTTCTCTATTGGTAACTAGGGGCAGTAGTAAAATAGAAAGTCCTTCTTGTTTTTCTTTCCAATGAAGAAACTATATTCTAATAAATCCAGACCAGCTTCTGTTCCAACTATGCCAAATGGTCCTCTATGTGTCTGAAATCAGACCATTTAATAGCACATTGGACCAATACCTTCCTCTCTTGATGCCTCAGTTTCCCTTCCAAATGAGAATTTCATCATTGAAACATCCTCAGTTTTATTCAACCTTATCAACCAGGCAGCACAAACCATTTAAATTCATGACTCAATAAAATTGCAAATTACTTTGGGTGATGGACCTCCTGGGTCAAAATAACAAATGCTAAACCTGTAAATGCCATGGTTCTGTCTACGAATGCAATTGGGCTCCAGAGTGACAACTGGTTTGGTGGGGTTCCCACTCAACTCGGGTCCACTTAAAGCTCTGAGCTCCTCTGTTTTGAGATGAAGGGAATACAGTTCTTTACCGAGAAGGGAATCTCTTTGAGAATTCTCCTTTCTTAAGTTAAGGCTCTGGGGTGCACCACCGAGGCTGTTGAACCAGCTGCTATGGGTTTCTGTCCTCCCTGGACAGTGGAGTGCAGCTGCAGTCTGAGCCTAGACGGGCCTGGTGAGAGATGCTGGTGTTGGGATCTTAGCAGAAGAGGAAGCAGACGGGAGGAGCCCAGCATGGATGCTTGCGAGCCGGAAGAGGCAACGGCGTCTGCCAAGTTGATGGAGAGGAATGCCTCAGATCTTGAAATTGCTGAAAGTGCAGAGGGAGGGGTGATTGAGGGGGGAAGGAGCACAATGTCCCACCAGGGAAGCTGCAGTGCTTCCTTTCTGGTTTGATTCCCGTTATGCATGTCAGACAGAGTCATTCAGAGAAAGAAGGGGGTGGAGGGGAGAAGAAAATCAATTGTTTTTCATATTTATTGATCTCCTCCAATGAATCGCTGTGGTAATGGAGTGGGAGGGAACGGAGGAGGAGAAAGCATCAGCCACAGGGGGGGTGAGCAGCCATCTCCTGTGGCACTGGGATGCCAGGAGCCTACTGAGGTCACTGAACGTACAGAAACCTGTTACTGTGTCCCCAAGAGAACATGGGTGGGGAAAAGGCACAAGTCTGTCCAGGGTTGAGGGAGGGTCTGAAGACTCTTGTTTAAATATTTGGGGTTGGAATCTTATCCAGATGGATTAGATTTTTTTCACTGCTTTTAGAAAATAATACACATCTAATTGCAGAAAAGATGTCTGTGGGAAAGAGTAATGCAGTAGAAAGTATATAATTTCATCAGAGTGTTGCAACCATTCCAATATTTTCTCTGCGAGTGTTTATGTCATTATGGTAAAACTTACATGTACAATGTCATATCTTGCTTTTTTTGGCTTATCAATAAAGTGCATTTTCTGTATTATTAAAAGCACTTTAGAGCAGTCTTTAAACAAGACCTTTTTTTGCATAAAATAACAAATGTCCATTACAGAAAATTTTGCAAAATACAAAAAGCATAAAAAAGAAAGTAAAAATACTCAAAATTTCACCATCCAGA
>CAUYRT010074811.1:0-45922 GCA_963574885.1 Lepilemur ruficaudatus
TGTTGTATACTTGAAAATAGATAAGAGAGTAGATTGTAAGTTTTCACCACACAAAAAATAAGTGTATGAGGTGGTGATTTAGTCATTCCACAATGTATACATATATAAAAACTTCATATTGTATACCATAAATACATGTAATTTTTATTTGTCAATTTAAATAATAATAAATAAGGTAATTTTTTTTAAAAAAGGAAGATTGTTAAGTGAAGGGAAAATCTGAGGCAACAGCAGAACAGGGGCCATTTGAGCTCTACACAATGGAACGGAATGAAAGGATGTTAATAAGCTACTTTGACTAACTCAACCAGCTTGTTTGTCTTATTGATTTGTTCCTAAAGAGCTCTGGATTGGAAAACAAGGGGTGTAAAGCTTTCTCAACTCATTCAATTATTCAGTAAGTCATTTCCCTGGGTCTTAGTTTTTTCACCTAAAAAGTGAGGATGTAAACAGCTATCTCCTTTTCTCATAGGATGGATCGTTACATTGAAAGACCAGACAGCATATTGAAAAGTGAAAACGTTAGGTAAGCGTGGTGGCATAAGCCTGTAATCCCAGCTGCTAGGGAGGATAGCTTGAGCCCAGGAGTTCAAGAGCAGCCTGGGTAACATAAAGAGACTCTGTCTTGAAAAAGAAAGTGAAAATGTGAGATGCTGATAATTGTGAGTCCCATCACACACAGGAGTACTTGTGTTTTCTCTTCAGTAAGACCAACCTAGGATTTATGGAACAGTGCTCCACCCACCCCATCCCACTTGTTTCTCTCTTTCATGTTGTGCTTGAGGCTCTTTGCTTACTCTGTCATTGCTACTTTTTACTAATGTCCAATAATCAACAAATCTCACCTGGCAAAGCTCTAACATTTTTGTTCACCTGAAAAAAGTATTCCAGCTATAACAAGAAGAAAGCGCTTTAGAAATGGTCAGTGTTAGGTGGCAGTGGCCATAGTAGTGATAAGAGTAAGTATTGGTGGTGTAGTAGCAGTTGTCATGTCTACACCATAGGAAATCACATCCAGTAATCTCAAATTGAGCTTAACTCTTACATCTTTGTACCGTACAAAGAGCACTATGTTGATCTTTGTGCCTTATTATTTTCACAGCCAGAGTTTTTTCATGCCATTATGCCAAGTTTCAATGTAATTTGGGAACATGAAAAATCTAGTTCATTAGCATACAAATGAGAATCAAGTTGTTGTAACAACATTCACTAATGGCTCAGACCTCCACTCCCTGCCCATGGGAGGCCAAGAGCTAATTCAGAAGGAGGCTCAAGGTGCTGTGAAAACCTTTGCAATAGCATTTGGGCTTCTATTACAATGTGGGTTCATTTTGCCCCTTAATATGGGAAAAAACTGCATTATTCAGAGACTAAGGATGTTTTTGGAGCCCTCCTCTTAGTCAACATTGTAAGTCAATCTGCTGGTTCAGAACACATTATAATACTTGATGACGCAGTCTGTGAGGCTAGTCCCATGTTAACCAGGGGACAGTGATAGGAGTAGTATCAGAATGGGTATGAGGCCAGACACCTCTGGCCCCTTGCTGGCTGGGCACGTGGGCACTCTGTGCATTCATGGGTCTTCTAACTGGCTGGCAGTGGGGAGAGGAAAGTGTTAATGTGCATCCCCTAACCCAGCACTCTAAAAGTGCCTCAGCAGTGCCCATCACTCCCTCTTCTGCATCACCCGCTATCCCTGGGTTGTTGAGCAGCCCTCCCTGGCTGAGGCTGAGGTAGAGGAGCAGGAGTACAAGGGCTCCTTTCTGCTCTGGATTTATCTGCCAAGCAAGCGGAACATATGTAAGGATGGCAGCTCGAATAATGGGTTCACAGGGCTATTCTTCCTGCTCTTGTGAACATTTGAAATTTTCCACAATAAATGTTAAAATAGCAAAGGCAGCTTCTTCACTATATAACTTCAGGGTTTTGGTAAAAGGGAACTTCCTCCTCTAAATGTTTTCTACCGCTTCCTGGACCATGCTTCCTGTTTCGCAGTTGGAAGTAAGACTAGAAATACAAATAGAAACGGACAGTGACTAAAATTCGCATTCAGCTGGAAACTGCGGAGAGCAGATCCCTTCCCAGGAGGGAGCAGCAGAGGACCAGGCACCTGCAGGGAGTGAGTGAACCACCGAGGAAGGGACATGGGAGAGGAGAAACTGGGAGCCTCAGAGGCGTATTTTATTGACTCCACAGTTCGGCTGTGTCTGCCTCAAAGGTGTTCTTTGAGGGGCAACCCTGCGCTAACTGAAGCCTTCTCTTCTCCCATGAGCTCACAATCCTGCCCCATCCCTGATACAATTAGCCTGAGCTTCAGAGACAAAGTCCCTCATTGGCTTTTGACCCCTGCCCCCTTAATAATATTAGACCATAAAGTTGCTTAGCATGAGGAGTTGCCATGACGACGACATCCATATCTCTGTACAAGTGCCAGCACAGAGACCCGGGGGCTCGGGCACATGGCAAAAGGACAGCTTGCGAGGAACAATGGAGGGAGACGACTGCAGATTCTTTTCATGCCTAATTACCCATGAGCACATGGCACAATGGCTTATTTAACTCTGCCTTGGCTTGGAGTGGAGACAGGTTCTCGTTCCAGTTGGAAAGGACTCTGGCTCTGGCCCTTGCCTCCATTACAGGGAGGGGCAGGAGGACAAGGAAAGCAAGTCATTGAAATGCACAGAACTTGTCTTCTTAATTATTTTGCATTTGGCCATCTTTCCTTGTTTTAGAAGCCCATTATTCCAAGTCAGGAGAATTGTTCCACCTCAGGGTTAGCTGTGAGCTAAATGCTCATGACCAGATTTGGGAACAACTGTTTCCCATGTCTAGCCAGGCAGTGGAATGTCACTCTTTCTCAGAACTGACTCAGCCAGTCAGAGGGTGGAATGACTTATTAAATCCTCATGATGCATAAGGTAACATACCTGGATCCCTTCCTAGAATAGAAATCAGGCCTCACCCCCTGGAATTTTGCAGATGGTGGAGAAACAGCCTTGCCAGGACCAACCTGTAAGGTGAGCCCAGGCAGAAGAGACAGAATGGAGATGGGGCGAAGCAGCCCGTGCTGTGCCGCATCTTCCACACTGTGAGCTCGCACTAACCAAAAGTGCTTCAGAGTCGCCAAAGGAGACCATTGCCTTGTAGGAATTAGGATGGTGAACGGTTCTCAGAGATTTATGCCATTGGCTCTTCACTGAGTTTGCTGTCATGGCAGCCAAATACGTGAAGTAAGAAATATGTGAACAATATTATGTCTTTTTATTGATTACCGAGATTGCATCCAAGTCAACCCAGACAACACTGTTTTACCCAGCTCTTTAGATCCCTACTCCAGCTCTGGCCCCTTCCACGTTCCTCCCAATGTGACTCACTATTTATTATCTGATTCAGGTAATCACAGGCAGAAGGTCAAAGGCTTTTGACTCTCTTTCCTGGCTCACCAAAACCCGGTGGGCCCAGGTGTACTCCCTCTACATACTTCTGCCTTAGCACTGAATGCGCTGGAGTATAGGGGTTTTAAATCCATCATTCGCGGAGGGCCCAGAACACACTCTTTCCATTAAAGCAAAAGGAATTGCACTGGTGAGGGGGCCACTGGCATTTCTGAGAGGCTCAGTGGTGGCTGTCCTCTGTAGGACAGGACTGATGGGAGACGTAGCCATGAAACTGAACTTCTTGACGTTAAGCGCAGTTTCAAGTGGAGTCTAGAGTAAGATAAGGTCTGGCAGGTCCAGGCTCCAGTTCAAACTGTCTTGCCACTCTGGCCTAGATGCAATGGTAGTAGAAGTATTAGAGATGGATAAAGATACTGTGTAGAATTGTATGTTTCCACTAGGAGACTCGGAGAACAGCTCTGTGATTCTGAAGGAAAACCACACCTTATGCAGCAGAAAACTTCCATTTGAAAAGAAGTTCATGGGTGAAGGGATGCAATGCCAAGTGACCATGTGAGCACGACTGCCCATCATAAGCTGGATATTACCTGATCAATGAATTCATCAGATCAGGTGGCCGAAGGAGCAATTTCTATGTGATAGAAATTGTACATCAGGCCTGTAGAACTCCAGAAGAGACAAGTAAATGACATGAGCAGGTGGCCAGACTTCTACATCCCCTTCTTCTGTTTCTCCCTCAACTTGCACCTATAAATAAGGAAAAATAATTTAAGACTGGTTAAACAATGGGACTGCACCATATTGGTGCTAGCAAAAATGAACTGCTGACATGGTACAGCCTCACTCAGGAGTGATAAGAAAGGACATTGATGGAGAAAAATTCTCCCAGAGGGCAGAACACAGAGCCATTCACTTCATGTGGAGGAAAATGTGAGATCTGGAGAGATGGATAGATAGATAGATAGATAGATAGATAGATAGATAGATAGATAGATAGAGACAGAGATAGAGACAGAGATAGAGATAGAGATGACTCCTGAGAATTGGCAAATTATTTGACTGAAAGAAACAAGAAAGCAACAAGACTGGAGTATTTGCATATTGTGGCTGCTGTAACAAATTACCAAGAATTTGGTGACTTAAATTGAAAGTTGATTCTCTCAGTGTGGGGGCCAGAAGTCCACAATCACTGTGTCTGGGTTGGAGGCAATGTGTCAAAGACTGGAATTGAGAATCCATTCCATGCCTCCTCTGGCGTCCAGTGCTGCTGGCATTCGTCGTGTTCTGGCCACAGGGTGCCAATCTCACCTTCACCTTCACGTTGCCTTCTCTTCAGTGTGTGTCGAATCTTTCGTGGCCTCCCTCTTCTAAGCACACTTGTGATGTTGTTTAAGGACTACCTGGATAATCCAGGACAATTTCCTTATCTCAATATTTTTAACTTAATCACATCTGCAAAAATCACTTTTTCAACTAGGGCAATATTGCAGGTTCCAGGAATTGGGGCCTGGTATCTTTCAGGGCCATCACCAGCCAACCACAATTTGGAACAGACAAAGCTTAGGAAGAGATTTGTGGGTGAACCTACAGAAATGGGCACAGAAAGTGTGAGGATTTTTGTGTCTGGTGTCGCTGTCCACCAAAGTGTATTTACCTCGGGAAAAGTCGCCCCAGGAGATGGGGCATCTTAGGCCCCAGGAGATGCATGGCCTTCTGTGGACATCAGCCAGCCTCTCCTCTTGGCTTAGTGCTGGCTGAGGGCCCTGTGCTGAGTGGCTGTGACAGTGGAGATGGAGGATTGCAAGGCCGCGACAGCACGGGATCCCTTTCATCAAGGCTGTCGATGCTGCCCAGTTTGCCAGCAGTGGAGACAATTGTAATCACTTAATATAGCTCCCTTCCTCTAGGACAGTACTTCTTTATCTTTGGTGAGTAACCAGGTTTTATTTTTGCTTTTTAAAAAAATTTCCAAATATTGTGGGAAATACTTTATATAACACAATGAAATAAATTACTAAAAATAATTTTCAGATGCTTGGGTGTTATAGCAATGTAAAATTGTTTTTAAAAAGTTTCTAAACACTTGTAGTTTCCACACTTATCACAGATTGGTAACTGTGTGCAGACCAGCGTGGGTCCACGGATCATGGTTTGAGTAGCACTGCCCTAGAAGATTAGCCAGTGACTGTTGACAGAGTGAGTACATCAGATCCTTTCCAGACTGGAAAGGGGAAGTGACTCTTCTTTATCCAAAGTTCTATCTCTTCAGAAAATCGGTTTTCCTGCCCTGCTCCCGCCTGTTTGGCTTTCACCAGGACCACAATCCAAGCGCCTGATCTACTGGCATGGCATGACACTCAGCATTGCCTCGGGCTAAGGGGGACATTTTACAGCAGAGGAGATGCGACAGTGGACATGGGACCACGGGATTCACTTGTGTTACCATGATCCCCATCTCGCACAGGCAGCCAGCCAAACAGAAAGATGGAATGGCCCGTGTCTCCAAAAGCTGAAATATATGAATCTTGGAAGCAAAGGATAGCAGGAAGAATGAAGCCTCTCAGAGTCACTCCCAGTGACCTACTTGCAGAATCTGTGCTTCTCCTTCCTACATCATTAGATTCTGACTGGTTAGAGGTGTGGGCTCTTGGGAAGAAATGCTTCTACCAAGAGTTTTACTGAATTGAAAGCAGGAACAGCCAGCTAAGCCACTCTTTGCTTCTCATCCGAGTGAATCAAAGTCAAAGAAAAGAATTATAGTACTCCTGGTGATGGCTGAACCTGATTACTATGAAAAGTTAGGCTGGCTACTCTACAACGAGGGCAGCAACGAGGCAGTCGGAGGAATTCCCTGGAAGCCAGGGATCCACTGAGACCTCTCTGTGTGCCCACACCCAATTATAAGAGCAATTGAGCAGTTGTAGAACCATAACTCAAAAGGACAAGGCAATTTAGGCTGCAAACCCCTCAGGGCTGGAAATCTAGATTACCCCACCAGACAGAGAACTCAACAGCTAAAGGATTGGCTGATAGGGAGAAAAATCTAAAATGGGTGGAGGACAGGAGAGATGGTGATGACCAAGGATGGCCTTGGGACCAGAGGCAGCTTGTTCCCATCATCTTCTTGCTGTCGGTCTTATCCCAAATTGCTGGCCACTGTCCTGAAAGGGTCTCTGTGGTTGGTTGAACTTGCACTTCCGTTATCAGAAAATGAGTGAGGACATTCTGTCCTCACAAAAATTGAGGCACCAAATTGTAATAGTGAGCCAGATATATAATGGGAAGGCCCAAATGGACTTCAACTGCACAAGGGTTACACTATGAGACACTGATTTTGTGCAATCTCAGATCATCTCAGCCCTGTCAGTTTGGGGGACCCCTGACCACTTGTTCCACCCCAATAGCCCCTGAAACAACATATACTCTGTGTTTCAGTTCACTGAATTCCAAGCAGCAGATACCTTAGTAACATACCCTCTTTATCTGCCTCACCCCTCTTTTTCTCCTGCTTCCCTGAGATTTTATACCTTAATATGTGGTACTTCGCACGCTTTTGCCTCAGCCTCTGTTTAGCCACAGGTGTTCTACCAGTGACTTGCAGAGTTCCTGTTATTACCACTCTTTTTCCTAGGTGGGTCGCCAATTATGTATACTATAAATGATGGTATACATTCTTCCTGTTGAAGCTGAACAGCTTTCTTTGCCTTCGTTTATCAAACAGTTAAAAAATTTCTAGACAGGTTGGAATGTGGAAGTCAGATAGAAGGAGTTTTAGGAGGCAGAGAGCAATCACGAAGTTCAAGAGGTTGACGTAGGAGAAAGTGAACGGAAAAAAATCTTCTATTGTTGGAAGAATGCAATGATTATGAAGATCTGCCCAAAGAAACCAAATTGAAGTCTTCTGAAAAAGATACACAATGCATAAAAAAGGCACCATTTCATCTTCCATAGAGAAATAGTGAGGATTTAGGGGAATTAGAAATGTTGAGGAAGGTTGTCACCATTTTTAAGCAAGAATAGATTTGTTAGAAGGGCTCTCTTTCAAGATGCACAAAGAAACCTCATTTAAATCTTCTATGGTAAGGGATAAACATACTATTTTCCTAGAGTGCTTGTTTAAGGTGTGACACAATCCCTTGCCAAACTCACTGACACCACTAACTTTTCTCCACTCTGGTTGACACATAAGAAAGTAAATGTACCGCTGGAAAAATCTGGGGATTCCTCTAGAGGAGCATTCACAAAGCATGCTCCCTTGAATGCCCGGTCTGCGAAACATTAATAGGTATTTATCTAAATACAGCTGTTCATGGCTTAGAAATCTTTCATAAGCTTAGAAATCTTTAGGTTACATAGTTAGAGTTGTGTACCTTAGGACTTCTCTGATCCTTTGGTATTTAAGTTGTGAATTTCCAAAAAAGGGATACTGAATGCATTAATTCCTAAACTTATTTGACAATAAAAGCATTTGCCCTCCCCCCCAAAAGGCTATCATGTGGAAGTAGCCTTCCAGTGAATTTAATTTGAGAAATACTGCTTTACACTATATAATCCTATGTAGGAAATTGGAGGATTTAAGAACGTAAATGATGTTTCACAATTATTTTTCTAGCTGGAAGAGAAAAGAAGTTACGGGATAGTTCTTTATATAGATAATATTAGAAATAAATTTGGCTTCCTACATTAATCTTTAATGGGATTTAAATTTCATTTTATAGACCAGTAGTCTCCAAAGTGAAGTGGACATATTAGGAAGATTCAATCCACTAAACTAATGGGTAAAAAATATTAGAAGTTCTCTTCATAGATATATTTTTATATTGTCAGTTTTTTAATTTTAATTTTGTGTTTGTTTTTTAGTGCACATAAAATATTAATATATCAGCAAATGTATATACTTTATAAAACGCATAAACATATTATCTAAAATTTAGTTTGCTAGTGATAAGCATAATTACAAAAGTTTGGAAACTGGTGCTGTAAACAGTGAGAAACAACTGAAGATTTTTTAGCAGGAAAGTGATGTATCATCAGTGGTAAACTTTAGGAATACTAGAAAAATTCTTAAAATGCAGAAAACCATTCAGAGGTACTGCATTAATTAGGAGTGCCTAATCTTTTCATGGTTTGATTTCTTATTTACATTTCCATGCCTTATTAAACTGGCTAGAAATTCTTGAAAAATGTGAACTTTCAATAGCATTACCAGGCATCTTTGTTTTATTCTTGACTTTCATGAGAATATTGCTGCTGTCTCACCAAGAAGTACAGAATAAATAGTAGATTTAAAATGGATGTGAAAGTACACTCTTTCACTTTTCAAGAAAGCAAAGAAGAAAAAAATGGAAATAAGCAAAAATCAAGAAATGATTCCAGAAAGATTTGGGGAATTTTTATTTTTATTTTTTTATTTTTTATTTCAGCATATTATGGGGGTACAAATGTTAAGTTACGTACATTGCCCTTGTCCCCCTCCCCTCTCCAGTCAGAGCCTCAAGCCTGACCATCCCCAGATGGTGCACATCGCACTCATTATGTATGTATAATCCCATCCCCTCCTCCCTGATTTGGGGAATTTTTTAAAAAGGTGTTGTGTATTAATTGAAATGACTGACTGCATGCCAGGTGAATAAGTTACTTTAAAAAACAAACAAACAAAAAATACCTTACGTAGTAATTTCCTGGCAATTCTTTAGATGACACAGAAAAGTAAAATATTCCTATAATCCTACTGTGGGAAAAATGAAAAAGGATTTAAGTCAGTGAAGTCTCTGACATCTCAGGAATTCTAAACACCAATACAATATGTATAACAACTGGAAAGAAAAATATTTTGAGATGAAAATGTTATTTCATCCAAAACACCTTCCGTGTGTTAGCCTGGCAGGCAGCAGCAAAGGTCTTAGTTCAGCTCATGCTTTCCCACCCTGACTGAAGACCAAGACCCTGACTCAGGCTAAGCAAACATAGTATCCCATCCCTCGGATTATGGAGACTTAGATAAGTGATCTAAACTCTGTCAGTCAGAATCCTCACCTGGAATTTTACCCACCAGCGTTAGTAGAAAGAAACTCTTCTCTGTCCAGTCATAGAACTAGAATGATACAAACATGGAGTTGCTAGTGCCAATGTTCCCACCAAATGAATAAAAAAAAATTCCATCTGTAATATAAACAGAGAGAGAGAGAGAGACAGAGTGACAGAGACAGAGGGAGGGAGGGAGACAAAACCAAGCAAACAGGCCGGGCTAGGTGGCTCACGCCTGTAATCCTAGCCCTCAGGAAGGCCAAGGAGGGTGGATTGTTCAAGGTCAGGAGTTCAAAACCAGCCTGAGCAAGAGCGAGACCCCGTCTCTACTAAAAATGAAAAGAAATTAATTGGCCAACTAAAAATATATAGAAAAAACTAGCCGGGCATGGTGGTGCATGCCTGTAGTCCCAGCTACTCGGGAGGCTGAGGCAGAAGGATCGCTTGAACCCAGGAGTTTGAGGTGCTGTGAGCTAGGCTGATGCCACGGCACTCTAGCCGGGGCAACAGAGTGAGACTCTGTCTCAAAAAACAAACAAACAACAACAACAGCAAAAAAACAAGCAAACAGAAACAGAAATGAGAAAAAAAGCTGTTTTCACAGCTTCTTAATAATGGCTGACTCTCTAATTCCACGCCCTGGCTTGCTAGGGGCCACCTGCCCTGAGATCTCTTCCTTTTATTCTGGAGTTTTGACAATATTTTTCCAACAACATTTTCTTTCCGTTTGTTTTTTCCACAGTTGAATTGAGTTCTCTCAATGGTAAGCTAGCTCATAAAGAATTGCCACTAGGATTAGATATTACAAGTGATAGACCATAAAATGTGGAATTGCGTAAGTTAAATCAGATAGGGGACATATTTTTAGGTAAGACAACTGATTTATTTTATTTTCTCACTTTTCAACTCTACTTCAAATAATATCAATATAACTTAGGTTGAAAAGTCATATCTTGCTCTAAAATTGTTCTTACATAATCCAGTTCTACTTTTTTTATGTTTGTTTTTAGTTTATAAAGCAATCCCGGCAATGCAGTAAAGTTGCTGATTTCATGTGCACATTTTTGTGTCCTGAGGATTAATTAAACAATGCTCCCTCCAAAGCTGCTGTTTTAGGAGGCTTGCCACTGCTCACTGCGGGGCTACATTACAGGCAAGCATCATTCTAAACTAGCTGGATCTGAAATCAGAAAGGAATAGCAAGGCAGAGATACAGCTTTATTTAGAGAATTCCTTTCTGCCTGTGGCCACTGGTCTAAGATCGTGGCAGGTCAGAGCATCACGTACTCTGTAGAATTGCAAAAGCTACCTACTCCACACTTAAGTGCATACAAGGAAGGGAAGGGTATACAAAGTCCTTGAGAGGTCAGTTGGAGCCAGAGAATTGGAGAAAACTTGATTTCCCATATCTTCTTGAAAAACTTCCACCTTAGGCTCTATAAATCAGATAATAATCCCCACCCTGTTCCCTTTATAAAATGCAACCCCCTGGAGGAGCAGTGTGGCAGCAGGGGTCAGATCCTCTTCACCCCCCACACCAGCTTGTTATTTAACGCTGCTGTGAGGCAGAGAGGCCAGGCGGGGAGACCCTGGGCAGGGTGCACAAGCCTTAGGCTTATCACTGAGGGACAGGAACCACAGAAGAAGGGCCCTCATTCAAAGACTGCTATTTGAAAAAAAGTCAGTGTTTGTTGCCATCTAATATATAACTTTAAACAATAAAATGAAGAAACTTTTTTTTTTAAGTTTGTGTGTTGTGACAGAGAAAACCCAAGTCAGGCAGCCAAAGGTGTATATATATTTGCTGCTCCCCACATTTTCTAGACCTAAAATCAGTAAAAATTAGTGTTGTTTACTCTTTTTATATATAAGATGACTTATATTGCTTTCGTTTTCCTACCTCTCATCCCTGCTTTCAAATAATGCCAATATAATCTGGGTTAAAAAGCCATCTTCTTGCCGTAAATGTGTTCTTATATTCCCTTTCTAATTGTTTGCATTTGATTTTGTTTTATAGCAGTGTTTGTAACAATTATTTAATAAATTTGTGTTTACTGGTTTGGGTGCTCACTACATGTTGGTTTTTTAAAAAAAATGTAATGCTTTTTCATTGAGATATAATTTATACACATAAAGTTCACAAATATTGTGTTTAGCCCCTCTCCCATCTGAACTGTACTTATGTAAACATCTGTGCTACCATCACCTAGGTCAAGATTCAGAGTATTTCACAAGCTGCTGGATGCCCTTCCCTAGTAATGGTGCCCACTGCTTCATGGCAAGCACTATTCTGACCTTTACCATGAGAGACTGACCTGTCTATTTTTGAAATTCATATAAATGTAGTCATGCAATATACACTCTGTTTGTCTATCTGTTTTCACTTAACATTACATCTGAAAGATTCATCCATGGTGTGTGCAATTTTAGTTTTTCTTTTCATTGCTATGCAAAAGTACTCTATTGCATTAACATACTACAATTTAATTTTCCACCTAATTATTGATAGGTATTTGGGTTGTTTCCAGTTTGTGGATATGTGATCATTTTTGTAAATGCTTGATAGGCATAAATACTCATTTCTTTGGGTCGTAAATTCAGTAGTTAATCACAAAATACGTGTGTTCAGCTTTATTAGGTACTGCCAGTTTTTCAAAGTGGTTGTACCAATTTATTCATGATCAATGTAGCAGAGTTCCATTTACTTCACATCCTCGCCAACACTTAGTATTGTTAGTCCTTTTAATTTTAGTCACCTTAGAGAGGTGTAGTGGTATCTCTTTATGGTTTTAATTTTAATTTCTTAGTAAGTAATGATGCAGGGGACCTTTAATATGATTATCAGCATTTGGGTCTTTTTTTTTTTTTTTTTTTTTTTTGGTGAAGTACCTATTGGAGGCTTTTGCCTTGAAGAAAGAAGGCCATCCAAGCCAAAGGAACAGAAATGTGCCAAGTCACTGAGGTTAGAAATGTGCTTTTCTCTACGTTTATTTTGCTTGGGGTTTATTGACTTTTTTGGTGTTTCAGTTTAAATATTTTTTCATCAAAATTTTTGAGCATTATTTCTTCAAATCTTTTTTTTTTTTTTTTGCCTCAGTCTCTCTCTATTTTCTGATACAATTACATGTGTATGTTACAGGTGCACACATGAGCGGCATTCAAGAAATGGTGACAGGCTGGGTGCAGTGGCTCACGCCTGTAATCCTAGCACTCTGGGAGGCTGAGGCGGGCGGATTGCTCAAGGTCAGGAGTTCGAAACCAACCTGAGCAAGAGTGAGATCCCGTCTCTACTAATAATAGAAAGAAATTAATTGGCCAACTAAATATATATAGAAAAAATTAGCCAGGCATGGTGGCATATGCCTGTAGTCCCAGCTACTCGGGAGGCTGAGGCAGAAAGGATCACCTGAGCCCAGGAGTTTGAGGTTGCTGTGAGCCAGGCTGACGCCATGGCATTCTAGCCCAGGCAACACAGTGAGTCTCTGTCTCAAAAAAAAGAAATGGTGACAAGAAGGTTGTGGCTAGTGGACAGGCTGGGGGAGAGCTGTGGTCAGAGATAAGGGTGGACTCACAAGATTGGGCCATATCACGAAAGACTCATTGCCCAGATCTCTCACTCCTATGTCCCTGTTCTATTCAACACAGTTTTATTCAATACTATTTATTAAGTGTCCTCTGTGTAAGGCAGCATCTTAGTCTGTTCTGTATTGCTATAACAAAATACCTAAGACTAGGTAATTTATGAAGAAAAGTGGTCTATTTAGCTCAAGGTTCTGTGGCTGAGAATTTCAAGGGCTTCTGGCAAGGTCTTTCATTGCTGCACTGCAAATGAGGAAGAAAGTCAAAGGGAAAACAGACATGTGAGGAGACAAAACCCAAGGGATTTCCTGGCTTTGTAACAGCCCCCCTCTCAAGAACTAATCCATTCCCATGAACACTAATCCAGTCTTGCAAGAGTGAGAACTCACTCACTACTGCAAGAACAGTACCAAGCCATTCCTGAAGGATCTGCCCCCATGACCCAAATACCTCCCACCAGGCCCCACCTGCCAAAACTACCACACTGGGGATCAAATTTCAACATGTGTTTTGGTGGGAACAAACAATTTCCAAACCATAGCAGGCACTATGCTAGAATATTTAAAAAATGCAAGAATAAGGCAAGGACTTGGCTCTTCAAAAGGTTAAAATCCAGATGGGATGCTTTGCAGTGTGACATGGAACAAAGAAATGATCCTGTAGATAAAGCTGTATCTGCAATGGGACCAGAATCTTCTGCCAAAGGAACCTAACTCTTCCTCAGACCCATGAGGACAGACCAGGAACAAAAGCAGGTAAACACATACAAATAGGATAGAAACTTAGAAATGATACTAGAATTTTTTTCAAAAAATTCTGGTCTCTGCATATCTCATACTCTGCTCCTTCTTTTGCTTCCTCTGAATAAAACACAATTGCTATTAGAAACTAGTAGAATTTTTAATCTGCTACAACATCCTGACCCAGTAAAAAATAGGGGTGCTTTTACATCAATCTCTACTCTGATGGAGAAAATTGTTTACTTAAGTCATAGAAACACATCTTTTGCCAGAATACAGTGAAAATGTAGTAACCAAAAAAAAAAAAAAAAAAAAAATCTAAACTCCAGGCTCATTCTCTGAAAAGTTTACACAGATCTTTTCCTTATGACGTTATTATGTTGAAGTCTGCGTAAATAGAGCATCCCAACGCATAAGCAATTCAAATGTGACGTCTGTATTTTAGGGGAGAGATATAAGAGAAGAACATTTGGTGAAATTTACCAACTACTACTTCAGAAAAGTAAACTTGGTAAATCCAGCCCTTCCTGGCCTTAAACACATGTCGTCTTCACACTGGTAAATGGTCTCCGTGATTCATCCTTCAGGTGCAAGGCAGATGAGAAGTCACTAAAGCTGTTAGAGAGCCCACAAGGTCATTTAAGTCAACTCCCTGCCCCATCAGCTCTCTACCCAATCACTGCAATAAACGGCTGGTCAGTTCCACTTTAAATGCCTCTCAGGTAAAGACCTACAATCTTTCCCTGCAGATTTCTCCAATTCTTTCTTGTTCTACATGTGTGCTTTCTGTAGTAGAAGGATATTCCTACTTGTTCTGTTCTTTGTACATAGCAAATACTTGCTCAACATCTTCACAGTGACAGAGGCCACTATATCTCATAAAGCACATTTCTGAAAAGGATGGGAATATAAAATTAAAATAGAAGCAACTGACATAAATACCTTTTTAAATGATACAGGTCATCAACAAGGCACCATGTCCAATTGGAAGCTTAGGATAATTATTAGAAATTGGTCTCACTGCAGGCAGTTGTGACTGGCAGTCTTCTTGTGTGGACTCTCAGCTAAAACGCCATTTGGCATTTACTGAAGCTCCCGCCTTACTTCCTCTAGCTTACTTTGAATTACTTAAGCCGCTGAAAGAAACATAAATGGATTGTATTATTAGGTAACAGCTATAGAGTTTTCGCTAATAATAATAGTAATCATAGTAATAAAGTTGAATACCAAAAATTGAAACAATTTTTTGAAAGAGCTGGATCCTGCAATAAAAGGGTTTACATTCTCCCCAAATCCAAGCAAGTCTCGAAGTTTTAGTAGACTTCTCATATGCGTTTCTTTCACCTTCAATCAGGCACGAATACTTGCTCCAAATATTCTATAGAGCTCTGGTTTCTACTCTTCTCCTTCTCTTTGTTTCCTATTCTCCTGGTCTTGGCTGATTCTATACTTGATATTTAGGTGGATACTAAACATCTTCCTTCTGGCTAGTCTTCCTGTTTCTAATTGCTCCCCAGATCCACGCTGCATGTATATGCCACCTTAACCTTCTTAAAATCCTGAGGTTTTTTTTTTTCAATGTGCTTTTAGAAGAGAAGAGAGGAAACATAAAAAGAAGACATAAAAGAATATGTTCATGACTATGAGACAGACAAAGATGTTTTTAAAACAAAAACCAAAAATTTTAAAAAATGATAAATGGACCTATATTAAAATAAAGAACTTCTGTTTATCAAAAGAAGCATTAAAAGAATGAAAAGGCAAGCCATAAAGAGGTGTTTGTGTATTTATCACACATATCTGACAGAGGAATAATAATTAGAATATGTAACAAATTCCTCAAACAATAAAGAAATAATATAGATAGATGTTCAATAGAAAACAGGTAAAAATTTAGACAGGCATTTTATGAGGGAAAATATCCAAATGGCCAGTAAGTCTGTGAAAACATACTCAACTTCATTATTCATTAGGAAAATAAACATTAGGAGCATAATACATTGCGATGGTGCACCCCACCAGAAAAGCTAAATAAAAAAGACAATGCCAAGTGATGGTGCAGAAGTGGAACAATGGGATCTCTGAAACCTACTGATAGGAGCGTAAATTAGTGCGGCCATCTGGGGAACACCATTTGTCAACATCGACTAAAGATGGCCCTACACATAACCTATACCCAGAAATTCTATCCCTATGTATATGCGCAACAGAAAAGTATACATATTCAATAAAGTACATATACAAGAATGTCCGTCATTACATTGTTTGTAATAGCCAAATTCTGAAAACAAACCAAATGTCTATCAAGAACACAATGGATAAATATCAATACATTGTGTCATAATCCTATTGTGGAATACTAACCAGCAACATGTGTGACTGGATGCAACAACATGGATGAATCTCAGAAAAATGACGCTGAATGAAAGTAACCAGGCACAAAAAGAATACATGCTGCAAGAGTCAACTTACATAAAGGACAAAAACAGTCAAAACTAATCCATAATGCCTGGATTTAAGAGAGTACTTTCTCTTACGGGAGATATTGATTGGTCACAGTGAGGAGAATGGCTTCTGGGGTTCTGGTAGTGTTCTGACTCTTAATCTGGGTGCTGGATGCGTGGATATGTTCACCTGGTGAAACTTTATTAGGTTCTACACTTACGATTTGTCCCTTTTTCTGTATATAGCTTATACTTTGGTAAAAAGTTTAAACAAAACAATGTATACATTTTCCTCCTATTAATAATTTGCATTGACTTTTCATGACCCATCAAACCAAGGTTCATTTTTCACACACACACACACACACACACACACACACACACACACACACACACAGCTGTGTGTGTATTGTGTGTGTTATTTATAGTTTTTCCTCCTATTAATATTTTGCTTTGACTTTTCTTGACCCATCAAACCAAGGTTCTTTTTTCACACACACACACACACACACACACACACACACACACACACACACCCTCCTCTGTGTCTTTATTCATGCAGTTATTCCTTGTTGAAATATTCTTTATTCTCCATATGCCTGTTTGGTCAATCACATCTCTTTTGCATAGGGTAACATCATGCTCTAATTTGTTCAGGACAGTCCTGGTTTAAGACTATTGTCCTAGAGTAATTACTAAAAGTACCTGGAATTGTTCTAGATGTTTAGGACATTTCTCCTACCTTTACAGTTGTCTTTACCATAGTAAATTCAAGAACAAATTTTTAGCGACAAATTTTTCCACGTCTTCACAAAGCATTCAGCATAGTTTTTCTAGAAACAACATTTCATGTAACATGTAATGAAGTTTTATCTATACAACAAGTAAAACTGGCCAAAACAGGCTGGGAACAAACACTACTAGAACTAGCGAGCCCAGCTGATGGAGCTGTGTGCTGGCGTACTGGCTGTGCTGGGTCGGGTTTGAGTTGGTAACACCCACTATGTTTTACAGAAAGAATGGGGTGCCTTAGTTAATCTGTCTAGTCAGTTAATTGGAGATTAGAGAAGAGAGTTTCTACTATATGTTTAATTTTTGTTAAGAAAGCTACCAAACATATCAGGTATAAAAGCAAAGACACCAAATCAGCAATGGGGGTAAAAGAAAATTTTTGTTGGTTTGGCTTGTGGTGAGACCCTTGGCCTCCTTTAAATTAAGCATGGATTTAGTCAAGAAATTGAGAAAGCATCAGATTAACTATTATACATAGCTCTCTTATGGAATCCAAAAGCCAGCATTTATCTTCAGAAGCATTTTTGTCCTTATACAGCCAGATGCTTGGTCCAAAATCATCAAGGGAAGTGCTTCGCTAGGGCATAGCTCATGCTGTTGGTACTGAGTTTTCCTCTTACCTGCAGCTTAATGTTGGCATGAACACAGAAATCTGCCACCTGATCATTAGTCAGTCCCTTGATGATGGTGTAAGGAAAAGAAAGAGAACCTAATGGGATTAGAAAAATGAGAAGTAGTCTGGAGCCAACAATGACATCAGACTAGGGAGGTGATGGGAAAATATTATAAGAAAGCACATTCTTAATTCATGTCGTCTTGACAAGATCCATCCATCTTGATGCTAAATTCCTTGGAATGGGCTAAATGTGAAATTTAGAGAAGCCTTTTCCATTAAATTACCACTTAACATTATACACTTGGAGGTAAAAAAAAAAAATTTCCAGAGATAGAATTTTTACCATCTAGCTGGACAGTTACCCAACAGAGTAGACAGAGTTGCCTCATTTCTTTGAAGCTGGCAATACCTATTGCATCCTAGTTAAGTAAACCAGAAACAACCTGACCCAGAATGTCTGGCCAAAGGGGAATTCGATCAAAGTGCTCTTCCATCCTAAATGCCTTTAAATAATGTTATAGGGTTAAAAGTTTTATAAAGAATGTAATATAATTAACTGGTTTCTTTTACTATTTTCCTAAAGCAACAATGACTGAACATATTCATAAGCCCTAGGAGAGAGGCACATCATTTAACCCTGTTTGGAAATGAAACTTCTCCTTATGAGATTATTTTATGTTGATAAAATCCTTCATAATCACTTTTGGTCTATTCCAGCAAGTCACAGAACCTAGTCAACATACTTGCCCATCATGAATGGATGAAAAGAGATGAGGGCAAAGCCATAGTAGAATCCCCACCAGGGCAATGTCTTGTTGAACCATGGGAGCAGGGCTGCCATGGGCACCCCAGAATTCCAGAGACACTGACAGCATGCACTGGAGCTAGCTGAGGCCTTGGGAACCCATTTCTTGCAACAGTGTGCTCAGAATATAGTGACATGCAGTAAAAAGAGATTATTTTGGAGCTTTGAGATTTAATGCCTACCTTGCTGGGTTTTGGACTTGTATAGAGCCCATTACCCATTTCTTTTGGCCTATTTCTCCCTTTTGAAATGGGAATGTTTACCCAATGCCTGTATAATCACTGTAATTTGGAAATAAATAACTTTTTTATTTTTTTATTTTACAGACTCTTAACTGGGAGAAACTCACCTTGAGTCTCAGATGCAACTAGACTTTGGACTTTTGAGTTGATGCTGAAATGAAGTAAGACTTCACTGTCCCAAAATTGGGATGGAATGATTACATTTTGCATGTGAGAAGAATGTGAGTTTTGGGGGGACAGGGGTGAAATGCTTTGGTTTGGATGTTTGTCTTCTCCAAACCTCATGTTGAAATTTGATCCCTAATGTTGGATGTAGAGCCTAATGGGAGGTGTCTGACTCATGGGGTTAGATCTCTTATGAATAGATTAATGTCCTCCCGGGAGGCAGGTAAGCGAGTTGTCTCTCTGTTAGTTCCCATGAGAGCTGGTTGTTAAAAATAGCCTGCTACCTTCTTGCTCTTTCTTTTGCTTCCTCTCTGGTCATGTGACTGCTGCACATACCAGCTCCCCTTTGCCTTCTGCCCTGAGTGGAAACCCTGACCAGGTGCAGATGCCAATCTCGAACTTCCCAGCCACTAGACTTGTGACCCAAATAAACCATAAACCTTTTTTCTTTATAAATTACCCAGCCTCAGGTATTCCTTTATAGCAACACAAAATGGACTATGACACCTCTTTTTCCTTTTTATAGATTTATTTGGACAAAAAGAATTTAGCTTTTCTTTTAAGTTTGAAAATGAATAAAGTTTGGAATTCACAGCCCGTACTCCTAAGACCATGAGACACAGAACAGAATGTTTCATGAGGCTAGATGAAGAGACAGTGATGACTGTTTACCAAATTTCAGCAAGAGATTCCTCAGCAAGCTGGATAGGTCCTAGTTCCACGTGCTGGGTGGTTTGGGGTGAAGGTGATGGAGTTTTATGGATTCTGATAGAAACAGGTTATGAGGAAGGGGATATGCTAACTATCACATTAGTTTCACCCCTTCCGTCCTCTTTTGACTACATATTTGTCTCTGTGTCCCTCTCCCCTGGAAGCCTCTGGGGACACTGAACAAGGAAACCTGGCTTTTTAGAACAAAACCAAAAAACAACTGACAGCAAGGTCTCAGGTGCAAATGAGGAATTCAGTGGGAATTGGAGCAAAGGTCACCCTTGTTAGACTGTAGAAAAGAACTTGGGTGCATTGTGTCCATGCCTGAGGACTTTGTGAAAGACTGAACTTACTCAGATATCTGGGGAAAGAGATTTCTAAGAAGCAAAGAGCCAAGAAGTGGTGTAGTTATTTTTAACAACTTACTTCTTTGACATATTTTGAGATATCCACAGGGCCTGCAGATAGGAATAGCCTTGAAAAGCTGCTTTTTGTAGAGAAGATTTGCATCTGTAGAGAAAAATCTGTGTTGGTGAGATAAACAGCCAGGCTTTCTCTGTCTCCCCAATGCCCCATCTGGATCTAGGAAGCATTGGCTCATGGGAGTCTGATACCTTTGGAGATCTGACAGAAACTTATTCTTTCTGAGAGCTACTACCTGTGAGGTTTCATCTGCATAACATGACCACCTTTGCTAGCCATGCCTTTCCTCTTCTCTCCTTCCATTACCTGTCTTGCCATAATCCAAGCCCCTATTCTTTCCTTAACCTCAAGATGGTATAAAAACATCAATTGTCTGGGCTTTCTTTTGAGTTTTCATATTTTGCATGACTCCTGTGCATATGAGTGCATGTAATAAATGCTGTATGTATAACCACAAGACCAGCTCAAACTGGGCTCATTCTGCTGATAACAAAACGTTAAGTTACCTTGTAGGTATAACAGCCAAAAACTGCAAATCGTATAACCTGGGTACGCGCAATAGAAAAAGCTTTGACCTTTAACAATACCTGGAACCGACAATTCTTCCCCTCAGAACCAAGAAGACTGGGAGGCTGGGACATGACCAGAACCCAAATGCTAAAACTCTTTCAGAAGTGAGGGGTTTATTGGCCCAGAAGATCTGGAGCTAATCTCTATTTCAACATACCTTGACATAAATGGGCAAATTTGAAGCCCTCCAAACAGACCCTACCAAGCCAACACTCCTAAATCCTTTTCCTTACCTCTGAGCCCATAAACTTGCCCCAGACCCCAAGTCAGGGAGACAGATTTTGAGTCCACTCCTATTTCTTTGCTGGCCAGTTTTGCAATAAAGCTTTTCTTTTCTCAAAAGTTGGTGCCACAGAATACTGGTTTCTGTGTACATTGGGCAAGGAGCCCATTTGCTCAATAACATATGCCTTTTCTCCTATTAATCTGCCTTTTGTCAGTTGATTTTCAGTGAGTCTTCAGAGAGCAAAGGGAAAGTTTTCTCTTGGTCTCTACAGGAGAACATCACAAGGCCCCCTTCCTACCTCCTAGAGCATAAGCATTTCCTTAACTGGCTGTCTCGTGACAATTTAGTCAACAGCTCAGCATCTATTTGAAAATGTGCAAGCATCGTATTATCTCTTCCCTCCAGCACACCATCCACAACGCCTATGCACAAGGCACTACTCTTGATGTAAGAGGAGAAAGGAACCAAATCCTAGAGCCTTATGAATTACAAATGAGTTAGACATGGGAAACAGATATGCTGTCCTCAGAGCTAAAACAAATGCAACTATAATAATCCAGATGGGAACTTTTTGTTTAATGTTCTGGGGTTTTGAAAAGCAGAGATCACAGCTATCAGAGTGAGCTGTGGTTTTGTTGTTCGAATTATGTGGTTTCCCATTATGATTAGAGACATGCAGGTTACTTTGCTCCTCATTTACCCTTTTTTTAAAAAAATGAGTATTTTGTTGGAAAAAAGGAACAAAAAAGCCCCACTAATATTAATTGCTACCATAAATTAGATTAACAACACTTGTAGGTAGATAGGAAGAAATATACACACTGAAATACACTCACACATGCACTCACCACACAACCCCTTTATATATTTAGACATCAAATACACAAATTCATAACTATTTCAACCACTGAATAATTTATTCCAGACTTTCCCTATGTTTATGTAGTAATTACAAATGGATCTCTAATTTGAGATTGGACCTCCTAAATTTTCCCTGTTTTTGAGGTTTTCAACAATTTTACCAGGTATAAAAACCCTGGCAATGTCTCTTCTGTTAATAGATTTTATTCCTGTAAAGGTAATTTGGCTGGCACGCTCTCTCTCTCTTGCTGTCTTGCTGTCTTTATCTCTCTTCCTGCAGTGCTCAGCATAATATCTAGACTTCTACCTTCTTTTTTTGAAAGAAAAAAATTGCTTTTCTTTGCCATTCAATTGCAAAAAGAGAGAGACCATAGACTCACAGTGTATATCCATTTCAAAAGTATGATACAAGTCCATCTTTTGCTATCAGAAAAGCTCAATTTCCTGTTATAATAAGCAAAGACTCCTTTCCTCTTCCCAAACTACCTAAGATTTCCAGTGGCTAAGTGCTCATGAATCTGAAAACAGTGACAACCTTAGCAACTCCCTCTAACAAAAGACAGTTTAAAACTTCCTTCTTTTAAAGGTATATTACCCATTTTGAGTTTCAAAGACAAATTAATGCAACAATTCCTGAAAATATATAACCTCCCAAGATTAAGCCAGGAGGAAATAGAACTCCTGAATAGACCAATAACAAGTAGCAAGATTGAATCAGGAAATAATATTAATAATAAAAACCTCCCAACAAAACAAAGTCCAGAACCAGACAGATTCTCAGCCAAATTCTGCCAGACCTACAAAGAAGAACTGGTACCTATCCTGCTGAAACTGTCCCATACCATCAAAAAGGAGGGAATCCTCCCTAACTCATTCTACAAAGTCAGTATCACTCTAATACCAAAACCAGGAAAGGACAATAATAAAAGAAAACTACAGACAAATACCCCTCATGAACATAGAAGCAAAAATCCTCAACAAAATACTAGCAAACTGAATTCAACAGCACATCAGAAAAAATAACCACCACAATCAAATGGATTTCATTCCCACTGCAAAGATGCAAAGATGATTCAACATACACAAATCAATAAATGTGATTCACCACATAAACAAGATTAAAAACAAAACCATATAATCATCTCAATAGATGCCGAAAAAGCATTTGACAAAATTCAGCACCCTTTTATGATAAGAACGCTTAGCAAAATAGGCATAGATGAGACTTGCCTAAAAATAATAAAAGCCGTATATGACAAACCCATAGCCAACATCATGCTGAATTGAATAAAGCTGAAAGCATTCCCCAAGAACTGGAGCAAGATAAGGATACCCATTTTCACCACTTCTATGCAACATAGTACTGGAAGTCCTAGCCACAACAAGGACAAGAGAAAGAAATAAAGGGCATTCAAATTGGAAAAAAGGAGGTCAAACTATGCTTATTTGCCAATGATACAATCTTATATCTAGAAAACCCTTCAAACTCCTCCAAAAGACTCCTAGAATTGATAAATAAGTTCAGCAAAGTCTCAGGTTACACAATTAATGTCCATGAATCAGTAGCATTTCTATACACTAATAACAGGCAAGCTGAGAATCAAATCAAGAACCCAATATCATTACAATAGCTGCAAAAAAAATAAAATGAAATACCCATGAATATACTTAACCAAGGAGGTGAATGATCTCTACAAAGAGAACTACAAAACACTGATAAAATACATTTAAACAGAGCATAACAAAATTTTAGGTCAAAATGTGAGATACTTTTACCCCAAGTATTTAAATTTGAAGCCAAAGTTGTTTAGGCATCTGTTCCCAGTGTTCCCATAGTTTCCTGAAATTGATGGTGATTGGGGAGCACAATAGCACCTGTGTCTGTTAACTATCTACAGCATTACTTCATCTAAAAATATCCAAAATAATGATGCCCAGGCTTGAAAGATAAGGCTGCATTAAGTCTGTCTCATCTACTCCCTGGAAACTCTGCATCAGTGGCCTAGAGTCATGATATTTGCTGAACTTACTAGACTTCAGTTATCCTAAATCTGTTAATAAAATGTTATACCAAACAGGCTTTTCTTTCCTATCTTTGGGCCTCAGCTGTGTTTTGTTTGTTTGTTTGACTGTATTTCCTATTTGTAAATTAAAGAAATTGAACCAAAGACCCAAAAGTTTTCTTTAGCAAGATCGGAATCCTAGGTTGAATCTTGACTTTGCCACTTAGGACATGAGTGGCTTGGGCAAGTTACTTGAACTACCATAGTTTACTTTTCTTATTTGTAACATTCGCATCCCATGGTGGTTGTGAACACTGGGGAAAATGTACATAACAGGCTTGGTTCTGTGCCAATTCTTTGCTAATTCCATTGGGAGCTAGATGCTAATTCCCCTCCCCTTGAATGTGGTCTGGCCTTAATGACTTGCCTAATAGACCTCTCAGGCCAGGTCATAAGAAGTGTTTTAGCTTCAACTTTAGCCTTTTGGAAAAGTAGCTCTGGAAGCCCTGAGCTACCATGTAAGAAGTTTAACTACTTTGAGACCATCATGCTAGAGAGGCCATGTAGAAAGACCCTGAGATGACATAGAGAAAAAGAGATTTCTCTCTCACCTGTAGCTATCATAACTCCCAGATAAGCATGTCATCCCAGTGGAAGCCCCCAAACATCATGTATAGCAGAGACCAGGCCTAGGTAATCCCACCAAGCCCTCACTAAACTGCAGAGTCATATGCATAATAAAGATTGTCATTATTTTAAGTCACTGAACTTTGGGGTAGTTTGTTATGTAGAGAGAGACAACAGGAGTACCCACATAAGATCCTTGAGGGAGAGACAGTGCCTAACTCATCTTTATATTCTCCATGAGTGCCAAATCCGCAGCTTCTCAGATGTCTGCTCTTTACTGCCTGTCAGTAGACAGTGGCTTAAAACTGAGTCCAGCACTTACTCAAGGTAGCTCTATTGATTCACCTTCAATTTGGAGTAGCGCCCTTCTGGTCTTTAGCTATTATAGAATTGTGAAAGCCAAGCCCCCTGGAGAGCTATGAGGACACAAACAAACCCACTGAGAAAACCTAAAGGTTAAGACATCAGGAGAGGGCATAAGGGGAGCACTCACCTTAATGGGATTTGCCTACATAAGAATGAAGCACCTGGGCAGGAAAAATGGACCCTTTCTTTAATTTCCATGAAATATAGTCAACGAATTTTGTACTACACCTGATATTTCTTGCCAAATCACTAGTAGCCTGATGCACAACAAATCCCATTTAGTTGCCTTAATAAAACACAGATACGCTAACAGCACTGATGGTTTCCAGGCTATGGGCAGAAAAGTGCTGCCCCCACGTCACCTGGGCTGTCTAGGAGAGTTTACCCACCCACACATACACTCTCCACCCTTGAGAACTCAGATGAGACACTAGATACTTTGAATGGATATAATGTTTGTGATTTTCTTTCACTTTCTTTTTTTATTTTTTCCAGAGAGCTCAGTAGAAATTCACTCTGAGGAACGAAGAAAAGAGACCTTTCAGAGGAAATGATGGTGCCTTCCAGTAAAAGATATTTACCAAAAGAAACCACAGTGCAAGACTTCTTTCTTTGTATGATCAGATGTGTTCCAAACATTTACATTTCTCAGGCTAATATTAGGATTCACAAACATGAATTCACATATAATTCCAAGCTTCCAAATATGCACAGTGGCATGTCAGCAAACCAGCCTCCAAAATCTAAAAGAAAAAAGTACAACCCAAATTCTTCTCCCTTTCCATTAAGAATACTCTTAAATGACATTTTCAGTCAGACTATAACTGATAAAAAGTATATATAAAACAATTAGGTAAAATGATTTCAAACTAGACTTTATAGAATTTTGAAGTGAAGGAATCTTAAAGATCTCATTTGTAAAAAACTAGATAGAACCTTTTCTTAAATAAACTCTGAAGAGAAGCCCCATATGTAATGAAATGCAGAGAAGCTCTTGTTGGATGGGAATTTGTGGTCACCCTTGAAATACCTAGGGAGACATGAAACAGCAGATCTCAGCCAACACCCTTATTTTACAAATTAGGAAACTAAGGCTTCAAGAATGTGAGCCCAAGGTTGCATTGACAAACTAGAACCCAGGACTCCTTAATCCCAGGCAGGGCTCCAGGGTCACTCCTGATGAATTCTTAACTGGCCACATAGCTCGCTGACATTGGGCAGCTGGCATACTGGGACAGCAGTACACTCACCTTCAGAGCAGACAGTTTGCTATCATGATCCTCAGGCAGGCAACCCATATACACAGCAGACCACATTCGACTGGCCAGCCTAGACTTACCAGTCTAGGGACGAGTGCAGGCACGACCAGCCGATAAGCATCACTCAGAGACATTGCTCTCTTAACATGAAGCAGGGAAAACTGATATCTTCCAGCTTTAAAAGGCCCATCTGTTTTTCTCTTCCAAATCTTATCCCCTATAGTCTAGACTATCACATTGGGTCCTCTGCTTGAAAATGACACCTTTCCACTAAGCAATCGATGTTTGGCCTTTTAATAAGTTATTTCTTTTTAACACTACCCTATACAATGTTCATATGAATATGAATACACCTATGTTCATATGGATATGAATACACAGGCGGGTTGAATTGAAGCAAGCCCTGATAAAATGTTCAGTGGATCCAGTCAGAGTAGGTTACTATACTTAAAGTGCATGTTTTTACATATACTCACCAGTATCTCAATTTTCTTGAAGGAAAAAAAAGCAAAGTTATTTAGAAAATTGCCTCTAACTTTACTTCCATATTTTCCATACAAACAATGAATACATTTTTAGTCCCAATACTCATTGAGAAATGAAAACTCAGAGTTCTTGAGTTAGAAACTATGGAGATTTAAACAAAAATTAAACAGATATGGATCTACCACCCGAACCTCATCTTTCTCATTCTTCATGGGTTTGATTAATGTTTCTTCTGCCAGTTGGCCAGAACATTAAGCCTTACCAGTCCAAACATTTGAGTAATTCTGGAGTTTTTAGCTAAACTTCTCAGAGCAAGCCAAGCATCCACCCACCATATTCCAGACATGACTTCAGAAAAATTTTTTTCCATTCCCAGTCTTTAAAACAGCCTGATGCTGATTATAGTAACTTCCACCCACCATTTAAATGACTGGGTAGTGTTATAGCAGAGTTATCAAATCAGCAACATACTTAGCAATTTAAGTCTTGCTTGGGACTATAAGGTGGAAGGAAATACAAAGGCTAATGTATTTGGGTGGAAATACTTTTTATAAATAGGAAATTTTTAAAAAGAAGCTTTTAGCCATAAAGAAGCTGGAACTCAGATTTAACCTAACAGAAAGAGGCCACCTGGTCTTTACCTTACGATGTTATTCTTCAGTGTAACAACAAGATGAAAGTGAACTCTGAAATTGGAACACTTGAGTTCAAGTTCTGCCTCTACTCCTTACTACTTACGTGACCTTAGATAAATTAAACCTCTTGTTATGGGATGGAGATGAGGATTGAGATGAGTTAATAACAGTGCCTGGCTAAGAGTAAGATCAAAATAACTACTAGCTATGAACTATTTTCCTCATAGGTTTGTTGCATCATAGGTCTGTTACGAGGATTAAATAGAATTATTATATAAATCATAGTACACGACACAAAAGTGCTCAACGGATGTTTTTTCTTCTTCTTCTTCTTCTTCTTCTTCTTCTTCTTCTTCTTCTTCATCTTCATCTTTGTCTTCTTATTCCTATAATTGTAATTAATATTAAGTCATAAAAATTTAGAACTGAAAGGAATTTTAAAACGCAACAATACCAAAACTCTCATTGTAAATATGAGGAAACTAAAAGCCCAGAGAAGGGAAACAAATTGTCCTTGATTACTGAACCAGCACAACAGGAAACTAGGATTTCATTTCTTCATTGATTTATTCATGTATCCAACAAGTGTTACTGAACACCAACAGCCAAATCAGCCCAGTTTCAGGCATAGGACATAGTGGGGAAAAAAGGGACAGTCTGTAGGATTTGAATAATGGTCTTGGCCCAGTGCACTTTCCACTACAGTACTTGTAGTATAAAGTTGAAATAGACCAAGAATCGACCTGACATCAACAAAAAACATGCCTTTGACTAGCTTTATCTTCTTAGTAAAACAACTTCAGCTCTCTATGTCTTAATTACTTCAAAGATAAAATGGGAAGGCTGCTTTAAGGACAGCTGCAGATGTTATGCAACTGTTCCGTCTGTGCTTTGGTATCTTAATTGCTTATCTAATCTTTGATCCACTAGAACACACCTTGTACTCACCAAAGATCTCATCCCTAAGAGAGAATGAATTAACGCCTGTTGATAATGTACCAGATAGGGACAAACCGAGTTTCTGTTGCTACAGTTAGACAAGTTCAGATGGCAAGAAAATAGAATAATCCCTCCTGTTTCTGAAGCAAACACCATGACCTCCTGCGTCCTGAGATATTTCGCTAATTGTAAACCACTTGACTCATGCAGTGAAGCTGCTCGGAGGAGAGGTCTGCAAACCCAGTTAATTAATTGGAAGGAGGCTGAAGAGAACACAAGCCTTGAGGTGTTCAAGGGAAACAGCAAATATTGAAAGTAACACAATGTTCAGACACTCCTGTTTCAAAACTGACACTTCACTGAGAAAAAGACAATACTACTTTCCACACAAGTCTGGAATCTTAAAAATTAATGTGTGTATTGAGTACTTAGCCTTGTATTTTAGATTTAACTTTCAACCAAAAAAGAAAAGAAGAAGAAAACACCTTCACTATAATTTTCAAGTTTTTGTGACTAATGGGATACATGATCATCATCTGTGGTAGGCGGTTTCGAAAGATGGCGCTCAGTGATCCCCACCAGCATCCATGCCCTTGTTTAATCCCCTACCTTAGACTTAATGACGTACTTCTAATAGATAGACTACAACAAAAATAGCAGAATGAGCTCTCACGATCAGACTACAAGAGACTATGACTTCTGTCTTGCTAGACTCTGTTGACTTCTCAGTCTGCATCCATTGGTAAAATAAGCTGCCGTGTTGAAGAGACTCATACTGCAAGAAATTGAGGGTGGCCTCTTGAAAGCATCTAGTGAGGAACTGAGGCCCAGAGTCCAACAGCCCATGAGGACCTGAATTCCATCAGGAGCCACATGAGCTTGGAACTAAGCTTCCCAAGTTGAACCCTGAGATGACAACAGCCCAGCCAATATCTTGATAGCATCCAGTGCGAGACCCTGAAGTAGATGATCAGCTAAGATGTGCCTGGATTCTTAGCCCACAGAAACCATGATAAATGTGTGTGATTTTAAACCACTAAGTTTTAGGGTAATTTTTAATGCAGCAATAGATACCTAATACATCATCCCAGACAACACACACACACACATACATATACACACATACATACAGCCTATAATTTTTAAAAAATTAATCCTAGTCATCTACAGATACTGAGACTCTTCACATATAGTTTCAGTACTATTTTTCAAGATCAAGATCAGAACAGATCAAGGCAGTAAGTACATTGATAGTTTTATATCTTTCTTTTCCAATGGAATTGATCTAAAACTGGTTACTCTGTAATGCTGGCCTCTTACATCCGAAGTGAGTCCTGTATATTAGCTTTTCTGGGCTTTTCTCTTACCCCTGACATATTTGTGTAATTCCTGAATAAGAATTCTCTGCTTGTTATTTGGCTACCAAGGTAGCTGAAGACTTGCATTAAACACTTGCTACTTGGTTATACCTAACCTTTGCCTATGCTCTCCCTTAGGGAGCTAGAATTGATGCCTCTACCTCTAGCCACTATGTGAAGACCTGAACCAATCAAATATCTACCTATAATCAGAAGGCTGCTGTCTATCTAATATTCAGGATAGAAAAAGAGAATTAAAAAGTTTAAATCCCTAGAAGGGATTTTAGTGATCACATTGACCTTACAAAAGACAACTAGAAAAACCTATGGACCAAGAAAAGCTAAGTTTACTGGAACTACTACAGTAAGAGAAACAGAAATGTCTCAAATGGAGTCATTTACAGAGTTATGGGGTCCAGGTTGCATGATTTTAAGGTAGGTCTTACAAGGTATGAAAGTGGTTGAAATTGGATAAAGTTTATGACACAGTAGCTTTGGAGTGGTGGGCGTAGTAAGGCAAGGGCCTTAAAGTGAGCCTGGTGAGCATCTTGTTAGGTATTTTTTTTTAAGGTAAAATTCACATGACATAAAATGAATCATTTTAAAATAGACGCCTCAGCAGCAACTATAATAGTACATTCACAATGTTGTACAATCATAACCTCTATCTAATTTCAAAAAGAATGGGAAAACCCTTATCCACAGCAGATATTTCTTAATCCCATTGCCCCCAGGGTTTACCTATAGGTTTACTTACTCTGGATATTTCCTATAAATGGAATCATGCAATACGTGACCTTTTGTGTTTAGTGCAACCTATTAGCTTTCGTAAATGACCTATTTTAGCTAGTCAACAGTCTTATATTCCAGAGGCAACTGTTACCTGGAGTAAGTTGGCTAAGTTGGTTTTTTCCTGGTTCCACTATTGTTTAGCACAGAAATGGGAAAATGTGCTTGATTACAAAATTATTTAGCACAGGAACAGGAAAGTATGATTGTTTTATTTCTAAATTTCCTATTTTTGTCATTCTTCATGTTTGTGGACATGATCAATTCAGATCTGCACAGGTGTTTGATGGAGTTTCAATAGTAGTTAGTCCACCTCTCAGTTTTCTTTTTCTTTTTGTTTGGGAATATAATTTCTTGGATCATTTGATTGCTGTAGCATTTAAGACTCTGGAGACCAAACATTTAAGCATTGCAAGTAGAACAAATGCTAAGAGAAGGTGCTATGATTTGAATGTCCCCTCCAAAACTCACATTGAAATTTAATTGCCATTGTGATGGTATTATGAGTTGGGACCATTAAGAGGTGATTAGATCTTGAGGGAAGATCCCTCATAGATGAATTAATATTGCTATCATAGGATGGGTTTGTTATCATGAGATTGGGTTGTTATAAAAGCAAGTTTGGTCCTCTCTTGCTCTCCTGTGCTCTCTTGCCCCTCCACCTTCTGCCACAAGATAATGCAGCAAGAAGGACTCCATCAGATGTAGCCCCTCTATCTTGGACTTCCCAGTCTCCAGGACCATTAGCCAAGTAAATTTCTTTTCTTTATAAATTACCCAGTTTCAGGTCTTCAGTTATAACTGCAGAAAATGGACTACTGAAAGTACCAAGAAGTGCGTGCTGTAAAGCAGAGCTGTTGCTATTAAAAAAAATAAATAAATTTTAAAAACCTGAAAATGCAGAAGTAGCTTTGGAACTAGGTAATGGATAGAGGCTGGAAACATTTAGAGGAGCAGAAAAGCCTAGATTGCTGAAAATGGAGCGTTAAGGTGGTTCAGGTGAGGGTTCAGAAGAAGGGAATAGATGTAGATAAAGTCTTAATCTTTTTTTTTTTTTTTGCATCAGACAGGTAATGGGCCAATGCTGTAACAAGGTTTGAGGGAAGCACATCTCACACATGAATGTGAAACCTCAATCATCACCCTTATGAAGTACAAAAGGATCTGAATTTTCTCAGAGATTACTTAAATGGTTGTGATCAGAACATTGGTAGAAATATGGCCACCAACAGCCATTCTGATGAGATCTCAAACACAGACAAGAAATATCTTATCGGAAACTGGAGCCAAGGTCATTCTTGTTATAAATTGGCAAAGAACTGGGCTGAATTGTGCTCATACCCTGGGGTTTTATGGAAGGCAGAATTTAAGAGCAAGGAACTAGGATATGTTAGCAGAAGAAATTTCTAAGCAAAATATTGAAAGAGCTGTGTGGCTATTTTTAATCCATACAGCAAGATACAAGAGGAAAGAAATTACTTAGAGATGGGATTTATAATTAAAAGAGAAGGAGAAAAAAAAAATTTGAAAATTTTCAGCCTGGCCATCTAAAGAATGGAAAAGAATGGTCAGGGCAGCAAAGTCAGGGTGTGGCCAAGTGAACATTTGCTAAGGAAATTAGCACAGATTAGAATGGATCATTAAGCCCGTGGGAGAATGACCCTGAAAGCATTTCAGAGATCTTTGAGCCTGCCCCTCCCATCACAGGCCCAGGGCTCTAAGAGGGCAGAATAGTTTCAATGGATGGACCCAGGTGTGCCCTCCATGGAGCTTGCTGACTTGAGTCACCTCAGATCTCTGCTCCCTGCATCCTGGCACAGTGCTCCTCAGGCACCCCAGCCATGATTCAATCAGGCCCAGATGTGGCTCCACCCACCATTCCAGAATATACAAGCTGTAAACCTTGGCAGCATCCATATGGAGCTAATTCTGCAGGCATGCAGAATGCAAGAGCTGTGGGGGCATGGCTGCCTCCACCTAGATTTCAAAGGATGTCACAGACTGTCTAGAGGCCCAGGTAAAGACTTGTTGTAGGGGCAAATCCACTGCAGAGGGCTCCTACTAGGGCAATGCTTAGTGGAAATATGGAGTCAAAGCTACCACTAAGAGTCCCCACTAGGCCCAGTGGAGTCCACTCCCCAGACCCCAGAACTATAGGCTACCAGCTTATAGGATCAGCCTGGGAGAACAAAAATAAGACTGCATGCAACACATGAGAACTTCTGGGTGGGAGCAGACTGAGCCCAGCAAGGCCATTGGGGTGGGGCTGCCTGAGGCCTTTGGGGCTTAACCCCTAACCCAGTGTGCCCAGGATGTGGGACATGGAGTAAAAGGAGACTATTCTGGAGCTTTAAGATTTAATGTTGTTTTCCCTGTTGGGTTTTACATTTACTAGGGGCCAATTACCTCTTTCTTCCTGCCTATTCTTCTTTTTTGGAATAGGAATATCTATCCTATGACTGTCTCACCATTGTATTTTGGAAGGATGTAACTTTTTGTGATTTCGCAGATTCATAGCTAGAGAGGAATTCACCTCGGGATGAATTGTTCCTTAAGTCTCATCTATATATGATTTAGATGAGACTCTGGGCTTTGGACTTATGAGTTGATGCTAGAATGAGTTAAGACTTTGGTATTGGGATAGAATGAAAGGACTTGTATGTGAGAGGGATATGAGCTTTGGGAGGCCAGCGGTGGAATGCCATGAACTGAATGTTTTCTCCAAAACTCATGCTGAAATTTAATTGTCATTGTGATGGGATTAAGAGGTGGGGCCATAAAGAGGTAATTAGGCCACCAGGGCTCCTTCCTGGTGGAGGAATGGACTGATGTTCTCATGTGAGTGGGTTTGTTGTCACAAGAGTGGGTTGTTATAAAAACGAGTTTGGGCTGGGTGAGGTGGCTCACGCCTGTAATCCTAGCACTCTGGGAGGCAGAGGCGGAAGGATCGCTCAAGGTCAAGAGTTTGAAACCAGCCTGAGCAAGAGTGAGACTCTGTCTCTACCAAAAAAAAAATAGAAAGAAATTAATTGGCCAACTAAAATATATATATATATGTATATATATACATATATAAATGAGTTTGGCCTTCTCTTGGAAGATCACACTCTCTTGCCCCTCTGCCCTCAGCCACAGGATGACACAGCAAGAATGCCCTCACCAGATGTGACCCCTCGGTGTTGGACTGTGTAGCCTCCAGAACCATGAGCCAAACAAATCTCTTTTCTTTATAAATTACCGAGTCTCAGTTAATCTATTCAAACATCAGAAAACAGACTAAGATAGAAAAAATATGATTAGAGTTTATAGTCCACTTTCAAGCTAGAGTCCAAGAGTGCACAAATGAAGTAAAGAAAATAGCTCCCAACCCCCATCCAAAAAGACTAACCGACCAGATATGGAGATATTAACCAACTTACATAATTTTATAAATTTTTGGTTTTTTCCTAGATCTTTTTAGTAATATTAAAAATACTAGAGGCTGGGTGCAGTGGTTCACACCTATAATTCCAGCACTTTGGGAGCCCAAGGAGGGAGGATCACTTGAGGGCAGGAGTTTGAGACTAGCCTGAGCAACATAGCAAGACCCTCTCTCTGCAAAAACTACAAAAATTTGCTGGGTGTAGTAGCATGCACCTATAGTCCCAGCAACTCAGAAGGCTGAAGGATCACTTAAGCCCAGGAGTTTGAGGTTGCAGTGAGCTATGATGACACCACTGCACTCTAGCCTTGGCAACACAGTGAGACCCAGTCTCAAGGAAAAAAAAAAAATACACACACACACACTATAGAAGTCTGTAAAGACATAAGTACAAATGTCTGTAAAAACCTGAGTACAAAAATCCTCCTAGCACACATTCCACCTCAAGGGGCCAGTATTATATACATCTTGAACCACCATCTGTCAAATTTCATGAGCCTCTAAGGCAAGAAGTCCTATGGTCTTAGTGACATTGTCTAGCTCTTCTGTTCTTCTAAGAACAATAGCATGTAAAGTTCCCCCACTTTGGAGGCCTCTTGTAAGACACGGAATGAAGGGGCTTGAAGACCAAAAAAGGCAGTACAGAGTTTCACTTTTGTTTAGGCTTTGAGTGCTAAACGAGATTCAGTTTTTCTCTTTCTTAAAACATTGACTGCCATACTAGAAAAAAAAATTTCCTTGGGGCTGCTGTGTTTTATTATACAAATAGAATAAAAACTTCAAAAACAAAATGACTAATGAAAAATTTGTTAGTTTTTATTGTTTTCTGTGCTTGAGTTATACACTTATTAAATTGTCAGTATTAATTGTAACAATAAGAACATCAACAAGTAAGATTTTCACAAGTCAATTGCAGGGGTTTACCCAGGAGGCACCCATTATGTAACACGTATGCTACAGCGTGGCAGCGTGAGTTGCCGATGCATCATGCAGCTCCCAAGGAAAAGAGATGAGTGAGTTACATATGCTTCACAAGGCCCCAAGCTCCAAACTAACTTGAGTTAAATACAACTCATATGGCAGTTAATGTGTTAAATTAAATTATCTAAAGATCTCTTTTTCTAAGAAGAGAAATTCATGGCTCAAGATAGATCCTAGATGATATCAGGGACTATCCTGAATGTAAGCATCAGTGCAGCAAGATAACACACTAATGCTCAATTTGTGGGTAGTGTCCAATAGATTTTTACACTATAAATTTAAAAGCAAACATTAAGAGCCATCCAATTAACTGTTTTCAGGCAAAATACTCCAATAGGGTTATAAAATAGTACAAAAAAGTGGTGGACCATTTATCAAGAGCAGTACAGCCCCAGGAGATGAAATTTGCTATGTAAAGATTATCAGATAAGGCCAAAGGGCGGGGGGACTTGGAGTAAGCTAAAGTAGTGAGTTTTTCTTATAGGATGGGAAAAAAGTGAAACAGTCTCCAAATATACACTATCATTCCTTAAATCTTTCCAAAGCTCTACTTCTAAAAAAGTTTGATTACAAAGGCAAGCTCCTACAGAAGATCCTAATTTTTTTTCTATCACCTTTTCTTTTGTAAGGTGAAGGAGTCAAATTTTGTGCTACCTAGTGATCATACCATGAAATCCAAAGATAAATTTTGTTTAAAAGATACCTTAACAGTTTGATTATTCTGATTTGGTGATTTTATCTTGGAAAGTTAAAATCAAGAAGGGCTATCAAAGGAAACAAGGTAGAAATATGTCAATAAATTCAAAGGCAAAAAATAGTTGTAAGCAATATTTTTTAAACTTATAAGAAAAGGTAACAATGATTATTAGAAATTTAACCTTTTTCAACAAGGAGATTAAATTTTGCTGCCAAATGTTTCTGTCAAAACAATTCAAAATATTTCAAAAAGTTCTGGGATTGAACAGAATATTTTGGTGATGAAAAGGAATCTCTGTTATCTGGACACAGAATAATATTGTGGGGTTTTTTTGCTTTTTTGTTTTTTTTCTGAGACAAAGTCTCACTCTGTTGCCCTGGCCTAGCTCACAGCAACCTCAAACTCCTGGGCTCAAGCAATCCTTCTGCCTCAGCCTCCCCAATAGCTGAGACTACAGGCATGAGCCACCATGCCCGGCTAATTTTTTCTGTATATTTGTAGTTGTCCAGCTAATTTCTTCCTATTTTTAGTAGGGTTGGGGTCTCGCTACAGGCATGAGCCACCATGCCCGGCCCATTTTTTTTTTTTTTTTTTTTTAAAGGAAGCCCAAGTCCTAATTTTACATTTTACATGCATGGTTTTGTGTGTGTGTGAGTGCATACACACACACACATACACACATATATATATCATTGCTATGGCCTGAATGTTTGTGTTCCCTCAATATTCAGATGTTAAAGCCCTAATCTCCAATGCGATGGTATTTGGAGGTCTTTGGAACATACTAATAATTAGGTCATGAGAGCAGAGTCCTCACCATGGGATTAGTGCCCTTATAAGAAGAGACATGTGAGAGATGATCTCCCTCTGACACACGAGGATACAGAGAGAAGGCAGTTAGTTATCTGCAAACCAAGAGGGCCCTCGCCAAACACTGAATCTGCCAGCACCTTGATCTTGGGCTTTCCAATCTCCAGAACTGTGAGAAATAAATGTTTTTGAAGCTCCGCCCCCTCCCAAGTCTGTGATAATTTACTATAGAAGTTCAAACTGACAATCATCCAATAACAATTTGCAGTAGAAGATTCAAAAATCCTTTCCTCATTTTGAATGAATCTATTCATATTGAGCCAACTTTATAAGTAATATATTTTTTACAGATCATTGTTAACTTCAAATTCATGCAACCATTACAAACTAAGGCAAACTTTACCTTCCTCAGAATTTTTACATTTAGAATTTGCCTTAAAATATATTTTTTAACCTTTCAAATTAATCTTAATATGCCTTTATATGTATGTATTTAGATATATACAAATATGTAACTATGAAAATAGATTCTTTTTAAATTTCAAGAGATTTGGGGTACAAGTGGTTTTGATTATATGAATGAATTGCATAGTGATATCTGGTATTTTAGTGTACTCATCACCCAAATAGTATACATTGCATCCAGTAGGGGGTGTTTCTTCCCTAAACCTCTCCCATTCTGAGTCTTCAATGTCCATAATTCTACTCTTTAGGTTCTTGTGTACTCATAGCTTAGCTCCCACTTATACATGAGAACACACAGTATTTGGGTTTTCCATTCTTGAGTTACTTCACTTAGGATAATGGCCTCCAGTTCCATCTAAGTTGCTACAAAAGACATTATGTCATTATTTTTTATGGCTGAGTAGTATTCCATGGAGTATATATACCATATGTTCTTTACCCACTCCTTGGTTGATGGGCATTTAAGGTTGATTCCATATCTTTGCAATTGTGAATTACAGTATGATAAACATACAATTTCAGGAGTCTTTCTGTAAATAATGGCTTCTTTTCCTTTGGGTAGATAACCAGTAGAGGGATTGCTGGATGGAATGGTAGATCTACTTTTATTTCTTTGAGAAATTTCTATACAGTTGAAAATAGATTATTTTAATTAAACTGTTCAACTTTATCAGTATAGAAAATAAAACAATGTGTAGATGTATATAGGTGTGTGTATATATATAATTGAAGGCACCATCCTAATAAACTGTAACAATTTCTTTAAAAAGCAAACATGCCATATTTACTATCTTGGATACATATTTGTATTTCTCCAAAATTATTATACCTAATATTATCTCAAAAATTTATATAAACTACTTCCTTAGTAAAGTAAGCAGCTTTTATTTTTCCAAGCATGAAAGACTAGAAGATAGGAAGCAAAAAAAATCCAGCTAATTTTTTACATACACATTTTATATCACTTTAACAAATTTTAAGGTAGAAAAATGAGCATACATATTGCATCACTGTGAAACCATCCTTTACAAATCAACAAAGGGGTGCAACGTGAAAGCTGGAGTAAGAGCCTAAAACTCTGCAAAGGCACAGGCCTAGCTAGAAATAATGACAATAATCAACCACCCACTGTCCCTGTTTGCTTCTCTATAATCGCTACTCTGGAGTCACATAACTGGTGGTCATAAAGATTCTTAACTCTAGATAACATCACCTTTTCTAAACCGAAAGGTCGTTTCTGGGATACCTTCCAGCCCCGCATTCCAGAGGATTGACTGACCTACCCGGACCAGTAGCCCATACCAAGAAACTGACTCAACTGGAATCATGACCACCCCAACCTAGGTATTGACTCAACACAAGAAGATGATTTCTATACTTCTGTAATTTTGCCCGGAACTTAACCAATTAGCAAACCCAATTGCCTTATCCTTTGCCCACCAAACTATCTTTAAAAACCCTGCCTCCCAAATTCTCAGGGAGTCAGATATGAGAAATTCCTCCCGTCTCCTCGCTTAGCGCTCTGTGGAATTAAACCCTTTCTCCATTGCAAACCTGACTGTCTCCGTGTATTGGCTCTTCTCTGTGCAGCGGGCAACACAACCTGGTTGGGCAGCAACAAATGAAAGACATTTGCATATGCTGTTAAGGTATAGTCATTTATATATACAATAAGTAGCAAGGGTAATTAGAACTGTATTTAGTAACCAATATTTGCACCTCTTTCTTACTTAGAAATTGCCCTTATATCCAAAGTTTATGCATTAATTCAATCTAATATTAGTCTAATATTGACCAAAGATCTGGTAATTACAATTTAAGCTAACATATTATGTCCATATAATTTGTAGCATCACAAGAATTCACAAGATTAACTCTTTTAAAAAGACACACACTCTTACAGGTTCATATCGTTAAATATGACTCTACATTCTTGTAATCTTAATCAATTTGTAGAAACAATAACTTACTGAGCTCATAACACTTATGCAGGAATTTTCAAACACACACACACACACACACACGCTCTCTCTCTCTCACAAAACCACCCCCCCTTATATCTGTGCAAGCAGACCCTATCAAGCAGTCCTGATTCTGCTTCTAAAGCCCTGATTCATGTGAGAACTATCAACAGAAAAGAAGACAAACTCTATAAAATAATTTAAGGAGGTTTACTCTGAGCCAAACTTGAGGACCATGTCCTAGAGCCACACCCAAGAAGCCTTGAGCAAATGGACTCACTGTGGCTGGGTTACGGTTTAGTTTTATACATTTTGGGGAGACAGGAATTACAGGTAAAGTCATAAATCAATACATGGAAGGCATACATTGGTTTGGCCCAAAAAGGTAGGACATCTCAAATGGGGGACTTACAAGTCATAGGTGGATTTAGGGATTCTTTAGTTGACAATTGGTTGAAAGAGTCAGGCTTTGTCCAAAAGACTAGGACTGAAAGACCTGGTAAGCTAACAGAAGGGTAAGACTAATCTCAAAGTGGTATATAAGTTTCTGTACCTCATGAGTACAGAGGGGTGGGATAATCACTCTGTGGTTGGCCCCCATTGCAACTTAATAAATCTGTGTATCTTTTCTCTTACTAACCTGCCTTTTTCAATTTACTTTTCAGTGAACCTCGGAGAGCAAAGGAAACGTTTTCCCTTGGCCCCTACAGTTTTGATGCTGTGAGCAGGATACCAAAGCCACTCTGCTCTTCTAGAAACTGCAGTGAAGGGAACTCAAGACCTGGTAAGCTAGCAGAAGGATAAGAAGGCTCCCGGGCCCTTTCTCTGAGGCATCCTGTTAAGCAGATGGTAAAAATCACTATCTCTTTTTGTCTCCGCCAAGTCTTGATTAGTGGGAGAAAAGGATTTGTGTGACTAGTCTTGAGTATAGCAGTTCCGGTGTACTTTTTGGTATGAATATTCATATCGTTTGATCCCTTTCCTTCCAGAAGTAGTCTTTTCCTTTGTCCTTGTCTTTCTGTGTTATTCTGTCATAAAGAAAGGTAATCATAGGGTAGAACACAGGTCCAAAACCCCTATAAGTCTGTTGTTCGAGCCAGCCCTTCAGATAGGTCACTTTTGCAGTACTGATCAGACCAGTCTACAAACTTTGCTGTGGATCCCGAAAATAAAAACTGGATGAGGTTCTCTCTCGTCTTGTTTTATGTTCTTGAGAGCTCGACTTTTGACCAAGTGGGTGCACTCTCTCTTGGCCTCTGCCATTTGGGGCCATGATTTTTGGGTCACATCAGGTGGCCAGTCTGAAAATGGCTGGGAACCCAAGATACGCAAGATTTTAAGCAGTACACCTTTAGTTCTGAATGTGTCAAGCTCTTGGGGGAGTCTGTCTTAAGAAGAAGTCCCATTCATAAGGGGCTTTTGTCATCTCAACTCTTGCTGCCTGGTTAGTGCTGGAAAAGTCCAATCCCAGGAATGTCTACCTGATGTCACAGATTAACAGGTCTGTGACTGGCAGCTCCCCACAAGTTTGTTGATTACTAAGGGCACTGTATGCACAAGCACCATCCTTAACTGTCTGTGGCAACAAGCATCTTTTGCCATCTTAGCCTATTCCAGGGAGTGAATTTTTGTGGGAGGATCTTTGGGATTGCCTCTCCTACACCCTCTTAGGAAACACCTTTTTAAATTTATTCTAAACCTAGAAGATTATCTCCTGGGCTTTCCATGAAGAGGTTATTGGATTGAGTTACTATTGGAATAAGTATACCATTGGAAATTATTTGCATGGCTCTTGACTTTTAGGGGTACCCATTTGTTAATGATTCTTTTTCCTTCCGTGAACAGCTTTTATTTCTTTAGTCTGTGGGACATACAGGGTTTTGGGGTCTTTGGTAGACAGGTAAGAAACTGGGACCCTAGAGAATGTGGCCAGACAGAAATGTGGGTTGCATCCCACTTGCAGCTAGCAAAACTTTCCTTTTTTTGAGTTAACTTTGGGGTGGTTCTGGATCTTGTAAGTACTGCTTTGCACCTCTTTGGAGACGCCTAGTTCATCCTTGGTTAAGTCGTAACATTGGTTAAGGCTTATTGGTTTTGGTGAGTCACTTGAAAAGGTACCTTTGGTTTAAAAGAAAGAAAAGAAAAAAAAAAGTTTAAAAGCCAGGAATATTAGCTGTTTGTCCTGGCTGAAATCTGCTAAGAGATTTGAAAGTATTTTTTTAAAGAGCTTTATGATCAGGAGTCAGCTTAACTAAAATCTGATATTCAGGCTATAAAAATTTTTTGGAGAAAACAAGGGTCTTTTTGCTTTTTGTCTTTTGGATCTTATTTCTGGGTATTTTTTTTTTTCAGTAGACTGAAACTTCTTTTAATTAAATGTTTGGTCCTTTTGTTCACTTGCTTTCTTGTTGGTACGATTTTACTGAGAAAAATGTAAAAATTTATTAGATTTTAGAAATGTTATAATCTCCCTAAATCTGCTCTTCTAAGACTTGTTCTTCATTTTCTTCCACTTCTGCTCCTCTTTCCTTTTAGCATTTTCAATACCATGCAAAGAAATCTTGAGGAAACTTCTAGAAGCCCTGAGACTCCTGAGGAACACAGGAACAGGCACCGCTCACCCCCTTTTAGGGGTCTTCTGTTTTCCTTATGGAGTCTCAAGAGTCCTGGACAAGTTTCTCCTAAAGTTCTGTTCTCTTTTGCATTGTTACTTCATTTCTTTGGCTTCTGAAGTTCCCAGGCATTACTTTGTACTGTGAGAGAGAATGTGACCCTTGTGTATATCGTGATGTATGATATAAACGTTCCCTTTACCCTGGAACGTTCACTGAAAGATCAATTCACAATAAAGCAGATTAATAAGAGAATAAGATTTATTTACCTTGTGCCCAGGGAGAATCACAGAGTGATTACTCAATATCCCTGTGGGGTCCAGAAGTTTATATGCCCTCATTTTAGAGGGGGGTGGGGAGATGAGGAATTTAGGTAATTCTGCTGAGTGGTAATAAATGATTACTAGGGAGGATGATAGATACTTGGGAGAATGAATGGATGGGGAAAATAAATTGACTTATAAATGATTCTCTTTAGAAATTAAATTAATCTGAGAGAAAGGTATTACATTTAAAATGATTTGGGCCAGGTCTGGTTACATTCTTGATTGTCTTTCTTGCAATATATTGAGATAACAGGGAGGGAAGTCAATTGTTCTTTTTGATGGGTCTGGTTATTTAACGAAGAAAGAGGGAAAGCCCCTTCCATGCCTATTGATCTCTAAGGGCCTTTAATTCAAAACACTCTTTATACCAAGAAATCATATTTTGGGGTGAAATTTCCTGAGCTCCTTCAATATCATGGCTGGAAATTCACATTTCAAAATAATTGTTGCTGCCCAACCAGGTCGTATTGCCCGCTGCACAGAGAAGAGCCAATACACTGAGACAGTTGGGGTTGCAATGGCGAAAGAGTTTTTATTCAGCAGAGTACTGAGCAGGGAGATGGGAGAAAGTTTCTCAAATCCGCCTCCCCAAGAATCTGGGAGACAGGGTTTTTAAAGATAGTTTGGCAGGCAAGGGATTAGGCAGTTAGGTTTGTTAATTGGGGCAAAATTATAGGGGTGTAGAAATCATCGTCTTGTGTTGCTTCAGTCCCTGGGGTCACAATTCCAGTTGAGTTGGTTTCTTGGAATGGGCCGCTGGTCTGGGTGGGTCAACCAATCTACTGGAACGTGGGGCCTGGAAGATATCTTAAAAACTACCTTTAGGTTTCAAAAAGGTGATGTTATCTATGGAAAAAGTTAGGAATCTTTATAGACACCAGCTAAGGGAGAAAGTTAAGAATCTTTAGGCTCCCGAGTGTAAACGATAGAAAAGCAAACGGTTTGGTCACCCACCAGTCTTAGGGGAAGGTCCTTGCAGTGAGATGCACAACGGCCCAGTCTTATCGTGCTTTCCTCTCTTGGAGAAACCTGGGATTCGATGTAAAAGTGGGATCCTTGATTTTTAAAGATCTAAATGCTCTTCCTTCCAGCTGTGCCTGCCTTTCACATGTTTAAATATTAGACCCAGGAAACTACAAATGCTTTGTTGGCCCTGTTTATTAATGGGCTCTGCATGAGCTCAGTGGTCCAGTTGGAAAACAGACTAAATGAAAAGCTATCTATCTAAATAAAATTGGTATCCTTGTAAAAACCTATGGTAAATTCCTATGATTTTATGTTATTTTGGCATTTATTTTTAATCTTCCTCTAACACATCCAAACTTAGTTTTTTTATAGAGATGGGGTCTCACTATGTTGTCCAGGCTGGTCTTGAACTCTTGGCGTTAAGTAATCCTCTTGCTTTGGCCTCCCAAAGCTTACAGGTGTAAGCCACCCCACCCAGCCCAAACTCATTCTTGAAAAAGAATACTCTCTGTGTGCTTTGAAATGTAAATTTATGCACTGTTTTCTTTAAAACTAATTGAGGGCCTCAGCTATGTGGAACAGATAAACCTTTTCTATTTTCACAGACACACAGTTTAATCCAAATGTCCTTTTAAACTAGTGAATTTTAAGTGACTCATAGCTAAAATTTTAAAATCAAAGCTATAAGATCTTCATTTGTGTTTGTCCATATTTTTATGTACACATGTATACACATATGTTTCTCTTTTGAGCAAGATTTTTGTGTAGAATTCATAAGAAATAATAAAATACCAAATTGAATTCTAAATAAATAAACACTCATAAATTAAATAAATGAGGCCAAATGCTTTTCAAGTTCACATGACTTTAATAATCTCTGATAAATAAAGCTAGTTTTAAAATTGTTGGTAAAATAAAATAGAAATATCTTCAGAATTAATATAGGCATTTTTGCTGTGGTCTATTGGTCAGACAAGTTTATACTGCCTCTAACGCATGTTTTAAGGTCATAAAACTGTTGCTTCTCTAATATTTTTGTACTTGCTTAATTTGTGAGTTTATGTCTTTAATTTTGAGGCTTTAGGTTCTGGAGTATAGACAAATGACTATTGTGAGGCCTGGGGGTGTATGTATGTCTGCAGTACCTGGTTCCTGTCCTACCTGGCCCAGCTCTGCCTCCTGGCCGTAGGGAGAGAGCGGGCAGTGAGTGCTTCAGGTATTGTGTTCAAAGCCGTCTCCTTTCTTCTGAGTTCTGCATCTTGTACATAACAATTGAAATTGCTTACTTTGGAGGTTTCCCACCTAAAACAAGGGTTACTAAGAGTTAACACTGCAATTAATATATGTAATTAAAACTAAATATAAGAGAAAGACTTCTGCATGCAAAGTGTATAAGGAAAGTAGTATGTGTTTTTGGTAAGTAAGTTTATAAGGAAGGCATGGGAATGTGGTTTCTGTTAAAGGAAAAGTAACTTTTGCCTAGTTTAGAGGTTATTTAAAGGTTTTAAATTGAAGGAAAAAAACTGAACTGATATAGAAAGTTGGGGAAGAAAAGGAATGTGAAAAATCATACGAGGTTATAAAAGGTTTATGGAAATATCTTGTGTGGTCAGGTAACTGAGTAGTCTCTCCTCCTCCCATAGACATGGAAGGGTAAAATTGGCAGTGAGGAATATGCAACAGAGGGAACGGCCTAGGAAAAGTGGCAAAAATGTTTTCTGTTTCTTTAAAACCTTCTCACCTTCTTTGGGAACTAAAACTTGCATCCCTGCCTCAGGCCAGTGGTTGGGATGCATGGGAATGTCCTTTGTTCTTTGTGCTACAGAATATGGCTCAGCACAACTACCTGGCCTGGGCCCTGGAGGTCTGGCAGAGGTCATGAGAGTGTCTTCACCAGAGATGGGACAAATCAGAGTCATCAACTGTAGTTGAACAGCAATTACCTGAAACTGAATGGCCTCCCTTTAAAAGCTCTGTATCTCTGCTTATGTTTAGGAAAATTGGTACTTTAAGATAGGAGTCTGCCATTTTCCTCATTTGCTGGCAAATTAATAAATCTCTCTTTCCTTTTCCTCAGCCACTTGTTCTCATTCTTCTAATGTGGCCTCAAGGACAAGCTTTTGGTAAAAAAGCTAATTGAAATTGGATGGGTCTGTTCATAAGGTTTTATTAAAATAAGCTTTATCATTAATAATGCACTGCTGTATTATTTGTAAAATTTGGTTTTCTCTTTTGAGCAAGATTTTCTATGTAGTATTAATAAGAGATAGTAAAATATATTTGTTTACATTTTGAGTATACTGCAAAAAAAAAAAATTAGGAGGGGAGGGAGGGACAGATTCTGTTGGTCTCCTGCTATCTTTATTACATCTTTTGTATGTTTGGAAAACTGAGTATTCTCTCTCAAAGAATGGTTTTTGCTTTATAAATCTTCTAATCATCACTTTGGCTAAATGAATAATTACTATTTTACAGTCATCTATGATCCTATTTTGATCAAATGTTTTAAATCTTTCTTATTTTGTTATCTAGCGCTTTAAACCTTTGATATTTAACCAACTTCTCACAATCAAATTTCAAATTTAAAAAGCAAGTGCTTTTGACATGGAACTAACTTTTGTACATTCCAAAAACAAAAGGGCCTCTGGAAGTCCAAGAAAGACATATTAGTTTTATCTGGTATGTTATAATCATATGGGAAGCATCATCAAATAAGAAATGATGTTTAACTTTCTTTGAGTTATATCTGTATAAATGTGTTATTAATATGTATTCCAAAATTATATGAGATTCCTAAAATCTTACATGTCTTAGTATAAGTTATCAGTTATAATTATGATTTTTATGTTAAATTCTTGTATGCCACAGAAATAACCACATTTTCTTATTGATTGCATCTTTAACCATGGCCACTTTGAGTCTTGTCCATAGTAATTTGATTTATTCTGATGATTTTCTAAAGGGTCTTTACGAACAATTATAATCCTGAAGAGTTTTGTCTTTAAGAAGTTCACAGAAAGGATAAAGAGACTCTGATAGGTCCTCAAAAATACAGGCCTCTGCTTATGACTTTGAGATCAAGCAGTTAATGAGGTGAAAAGTCCAAAAAATGCCACACACACACACACACACACACACGTACACACAAACTGAACTCAGAATTGCTAATCTAACGTGAAGCAGAATAAGAATTAATTACACGGGACTGAACCGATGAAGAACTGAAACAATTGTTTATGAATTTTTGTTTGAAACATTGCTGATTCTTTTATGTTTTATTTTCCAGAGTCAAAAAAACCTTTTTTTCTTTCGAGCTATTTATAGCTTACAGCAATTGGGTGAAGTATAGTTTTGTGAGCAAAATTGAAACATTTACTTTCCTCTCTACCTCATTTCTCCAGAATTTTGAAACTATTCATGAGTGTCCTTACCTTATGGCAATATAGTTATTTGCATAAGTTCAATAAGAATCTGGTTTTTTCTGTAATAAGACACAATCAGAGCCACTGCTTACTTTACCAAGGGTTTGCCTAGAATGGTCTATTTTCAGATATGACCAGACTGCTTTAAGGAATTGAAGTTGACTTCACAGAGCCAATAAAAAGTCCTTTGGAGGCCGGGC
>CAUYRT010074813.1:0-25971 GCA_963574885.1 Lepilemur ruficaudatus
AAGGCATTTTTAACTGATGATTCAGCATCAAGAAAACAAAAACAGGTCTCAATAGGGGAAATGAATTCCTCTAAAACTGATTTATGTGATTAACTGTACACCTCAGTAAATTCACTGAAAATCATTTAATTGTACACTTAAAATGGAGTAAAGGCATGAGAAAAAAAAGAGAAAAATAGAGAAAAAAAAAGGAAAACAAAAACATGGTTAACTGCTCACTCATGGCAAGAAAATGCAAATTAAAAAGCACATCAAAATATCACTTTTCACCTGTTGGATTTATAAAAATTCAAGTTCAATAGTATGTTCTAATAGCTTCCCACATGTGCTCTCAAATATGCTCATGGAATACCCTTTACTAAGGGTAAACTGATATGCTCCTTAAGGAAGGATACCAGGCTGCATATATCACAATTGCAAGTTATCTTCTAACCCAGCAATTCCCACTTCCTACAGACATATTTGCCCATACAAAACACTCATTAGAGACAGCCTAGATGTCTATCAACAGGAGTCTAGTAAATAATAGACCATCCATGTTTGAAAAATATCCCACATGTTACCAGATATATTACTAATGAGACATCAGTAACAGTGTTTAGTTCTACTGCGGTGGGGGTATGACTAGATGGATGAAAGTCATGGGTAGAGACTATATGCCTTCTAGCACTTCTTGCTTTGAAAAAAATAGATAATATTCACATGGTTCAAAAAAATTATAATAAAAAACAAATTACAAAAACCACTCCAATGGTTTCTCCACCCAAGCACTGGAAAACAAATTTTGTGCCCCTAAATCTGTACTGTCCCAGAGCAAAATGGGTAAGAGAACATCACTCTGCAATATTTAAGGTAATAAAATTGGAAACACTAGCACTGCTATTTTCACCCAGACTCAGGAAAGAGAAGACAGGTACTCCCTATGGGATTTCCATTCTGAAAGTCACTAAAAAGTACTAAGCATCAAAGCAGCTATTCAAGGTGTTCTACAAGACACAGACAAAGGGAATCACCACCATCATCAAATAAGAAACATCTGGTAAACTCTGATGAAATATGTATCATGATATACAATAACTCACCTGTGTTGTTTTACCAGAACCAGTCTCACCAACCAGTACAAAGGATTGATGTCTAACCAGAATATCTGTAAATCTATCCTTGTATTCCCAAACAGGAAGCTGAAGCCGCTTCTTTAGAATATCATAGTATCGAGGAGTATGGGGTAAATTGGTGAATGGATTAATGCACTGTGGAAGTGATGTGTGCCCTGCATGTCCCGTGTGTGTTGAATGAGCAGAATGTGTTGAATGTGCCGAGTGGGTTGAGTGAGCTGAGTGGGAAGCTTTTAAAGGTGGTAATCCAGCACTGATAAGCATTGCATTAGTAGAAGCTCGCAATTCTTTCTCCTTTTCTTTCTCCCTCTCCCGCTCTCTATCTCCTCTGTCACGTTCTCGGTCTCGATCTTTAGACCTATCTTCACGATCCCGGTCACGATCTCGATCCTTCCTAAAAATAAAAATTTAGAATTCAGATTCTGAATTTTATGCAAAATTTCCATGGTAGCATTATAGTTAAAAAGAGCATAAATGTCCAACAACTGAATGAATAAACTGATATAAAATTCAATGGATTACGTAACTATCAGAAATAATGAAAAAGAACTTATAATCAAGGAGTCCCCAAGCTCCACCATAAATATTTTTCCCTTCTTTGATGATACTCAAATTCTTCCCACAACCTTTACCATAGGTGAGGTAATACAAGAACTCAGTATCTTGCAAGTAAACTCCCTCCTCTACTTAAACAGAAGTCACAGACACTAGAGATTGAGGGTAAAGTGGAAAAAAGGCCCAATCGGGCAAAAGAAGACGGCATCACAATCTTTACCAAATTCTCCTTCAAGTTATATGAAGAGGTATATTTTGCATTGAAAAAATATTCAAGATTTAGTAAGAACACTGCTACCGGACACAAAGACAACTCCACCTCACAATGTTACAGTAAAGAGTGATGGTTTTGCTCAATACTTTTATTCATTTCTAGTAAATTACTTTAATATCCCTTTCGTTGCTGCAGGAAAATGTTTTGTGCTGTAATACTAAGTGAAACGAGCACAGTACAATGTTATACATATCAGTATCTCAACCAAGTAATACAAGTATGGATTATAGGATTATAGTCAAGTTTATTTTCTTAGCTATACTTCACAGAACTTTCCCAATTTGGTTTGATAAGTGTATACTGTTTTACAAGGAAAACTAATATTAAAACACTTTTATTCCTTTTTCATTGTTCACTCTTACATTTTAGCCATAATAGCTATACTAAAACATTAAAAATACTCTGTAAACCTATGTAACTTGGTTAACCATAAAATGAAATGTAGACAAATTAAAGCAAGCTTCATGAATAATATTAAGTTGTTTAAAATGTTAAAATTATGCAGCTAGCCACCATATTAAATTTAGGTCAATTTAAAATAGCCAATTGTGGTATCTATTATACTTCTAGTTACTAGAGAAGGCCCACCATATAACGGTAATTTTAAAATAATCTATGTTAGGAATCCTCACAAGCAGAATGACTACAGGTTGCTCAAATATCTCTGTGTTCAGGAAAAGGTTGCTGCCGAGATGGGCTGATGGTGGGCATAAAAACCTTAAAACAATCTATGCATATTTATTCTACTAATCCAGTTTACTCCAGATCAAGTCCTATAGCAGACAAACTCGTAACAAGGTGTTTAGACCCAGACTTGAAATTGTGTGACAACATGGAGCTATGTTCACTGTTCCTTATCTGTAACATGCAAAACTAGTATAAATTTTCCTTGCTCCAAGTAAGCACAGTCATGCACCCTGTTAACATTTCAGTCAACAACAGACTGCATGTATGGTGGTCACATTAGATTATAATACTGTAGTATTTTTACTGCATTTTTTCTATGTTTAGATATAAATACTTGCCACTGTGTTACAACTGCCTACAGTATTCAGTACAGTAAAATGCTATACAAGTTTGTAGCCTAGGAGCAACAGGCTATACCACCCAGGTTTGTGTAGGTACACTCTATGGCATTCACAGGATGATGAATTCGCCTAAGGACACTTTTCTGAAAACTTATCCCCATCATTAAGCAATGCATTACTATATCAGTGACACAGCAGGAACGAGCATTCATTCTCTAGTATGGTTCCGCAATTACAGAAATGGTTTAAGCTAACCAATTATATCTGATCTTATCATTCTTAAAATATGTATTTCTATTTCATATGAATTTACTCAAAGGTGAGATAAGCCTTTCGTGTGTGTGTACATATATATATATAAATATATAAAAAGTGATTTTCCCTTCTTCCATTTCAATGTTCAGCTTCCAGAGAATAACCAGGCATTGTAACTAGAACTGAATGAAGCCTCTCATTCCACCTGGCATAAACAGAAAGGAAATCAAAGGGAAAGAAAAAACTAAAGGATAACGCAATAAACATAAAAAGAAGTTTTACAATTCAAAACTTAAGAGTCTTGGCCTATCTCTGAAATATATCATCAACCACCTTCCTTCTTTACTTCTCGCATTCTTTTTCCAATCTAAGTTGCCCATCAATTAAATAACCATTTATATTGCCCCCAAATGCAAATTAGTTTATAACAGGGTACACAGAAATGTACCCAGCTTAAAGACCATGGAGCATACAGTTTGAAAAGAATCCTTAAACAACATTTGGTCTAAATAAAAAGGATTCATATTTCTAGTACTCACTCAACCATGGAGGAGAGGAAGAGGGAGGGGACGAAAAAAGTTTAATGAACTTCTCCTATACTTTTAGCATAGTAACAGGCACTTAAGACATTGGATCTAACTTTTCAAAAGTTACAAAACTTGGAGGAAGAGGGGTGATGAACAAAGTAAATTGTATATATACACAGACACAGACACACACACACAGAGATAGTCTTGCTTTGTTAAAATATTTACACTAACAAAGTTTTTTTTCAGGGACTCACATTATCAGAAGCTTCATTATCAAACAAAATACAGAAGTATAGAATACATTCTGAAGACATAAAGTTTAGCTGCTGATCAAAAAAATGGGGATAGCTGTGGTATGAGTAAAATGAGTACTCAGATCACAAGTGTATAACCACAAGAAAGCCACAAGCCTCAATTTATTCATCTGCAAAGTGAAAAGTATTAATAAAATAATCTTAGATTAAAATAAGAAAGCAAAAGGGAGAGTGCAGAAGATAAATTCAACCACCCAGAAATGCTGCCTGCGGTTCAAACTATCTACCTTCAATGGGGAAGGAGAATAAAAATTAAAGGTAAAAGGCGGACTAGAACCCTCTGCTTTCTAAATATGTATATTTCATTGTATGTATGCACACATTCTTTTTTAAACAGGCATTTCTATTATAAAGGAGTTTTGTTCTTAAAGATTTACTACTTGAGGCATAATGGTATAAAAAACTGATTATTAAAACAGTGCTTTATACTCAGCCACAATAGCAGAAGGGACAGACAATATGAAAGCTGTTGAACACATGGTTCTGTACTGTGTCTCAGCTCAATCCTTACTCAGGACTTAAGCTAACTATATGACCAGTTATTTCTTTCCTCATCTATAAAATGTGGTTACTAATAATTTATGGAGTATGAAAAGGATTAAATGAGTTAATATATGTAGTACACTTAAAGTATTGCCTGGCACATTGTAAATGCCCAATAAATATTGATTATCATTAAAGATTTTTTTAAAAAGTCACAATACAATGTTAAAATTCTACGTGGAATAACAAGCACTGAAGTACTGCTGATGAAGATGTAAACTAATCATCAAAATAGGAATATTTTAAATAAGAATTGCTTTTTATCTGGCAATCTTACTTCCAGTAACTTCTCCTAAAGATATGGGGGTGCACGAACATGTATCTGTAAGGATGTCCATTATACTTTTCATTTATAAAATGACTGGGAAACTGTAAACATCAAATAATAGGATATTGGTTAAATAAGTTATGACACACCTTTACAACTGGAGAATTATGCAGCCAACGAAAAGGACAAGTGTGTGTGTTTGTGTGTATAGTTAATGACATTTCTAACTGAGGAAAAAAATCAAAGCACCAAATGACAAATATTGAGAAATCCCACTGATAATTAAATAGTATAGTTCATATTTGTGAGTAAACATGCAGTGATTGTAAAAAATGTTTGCCAAAAAAATATTCTTCAAAGATAGAGACGAAGATTTCAAGGAATTTATTGTCTTTTTCTTTATACCCTATTGTACAGATACTGCTTGTGTTCCCTGGGGAAAGTTACTTAGCCTCACCTACTACATAGGATTGTAGTGAAAATGTGTTTATTACATATAAAGCACCTAGAATAGTGTCAGGTGCACAGCACGTGCTCTACATGTCATCACAGCATTAATATTATTAGCTTCACTTTCCTTCAATTAACAGGAAAGCACTTATCAGGAATATGGGAAATCAACATCAAATGAAAAATGTTTCTAATTTTAAAAAGTCTTCCTATACTTCAACAATTAGTTGTCTTTTGGTAGTAATTTTATAGTGAAAATTCTGTGGGTTGGTGGAGAAAGGAATGAGGTCAGAATATATAAAAAGAGCCTACAACGTCTACACCTCACTTCAAAGTTAAAATACGCCAGTAGTAAATAAAGCCTTATACAGTTTGGGAGCATGAATATACGTGAAATCTCCCACTGAGTTACTCTCCCTTCTCAGTACTGGAGAAATGGGACAGTCATGTTTGGCAGTGGCATTCAGCACACTGACAAGCCCAAGCTCTCAGATAAAACCACCTGCTAACTGTCAGGGATTTAATAAAAAACCCCTCAACACTAATAAACACTGTAAGCTAAATAAAACCATTTCTTTTAGAAATGACACTCAAATGACAGAGAAATCAGCATAAAACTTCCCTCTACAAATTTCTCAGGACTTGGTCATTATTCTGAAGATGAACCCTCCTTCACCTACAGGCAAATGTCAATATACAAGGCAATCATAATGTTACCATCATAGATCCAAAAAAGTCAACACTCTTACTAAGGAATCTGTTTTTAGAAGAGACAGGAAACAACCACATACAAATCACGGGACCACTAATGCCAAGGAAAGCATTTTAAACGGTGTGCATATGCACAAACACAAATGAGTGAATTCATTCCCTCCCGTATAAAGACTTTGTTCCAATCTGACCTCTTGTGAGACATCAGATGCATCTGAGCCAGATGAGAAGCAATTTTTGTTTCTACAAAATTTGCTTCAAAGGACCAAGAACCAAGTGTTCCCTACTTTACCAATCCATTATAAATATCATTAAAATAGGCTGTAATGACTCTTAACTACATTATTAGGCTGAGCAATGAGGAGTGAAAATAGAGCAGGGTTCTAGATCCTGCTGTAAACTATGTAAATTTGCACAAGCTACCTAATCTCTGATCTCTGTCTCTAATTCCTTGAAAGGAGCTGATTACACTTTTTAAAAATGCTTCCAGCTCTAAGGATTTGTGACATATAACTCAAACCTACTTAACATTTGCTGGAAGTTATGGAGGACAGCCTAAGGAGAGCCTTAACAATGCCACTGGATGATTACAATTTCTGATTTTGTAAGCTAAAGAAGCTACAAAATTAAAATGTGACGAACTTCTGCTGTTTATTCAATGTAAGGCAAGACATCAAAAGTGCATCCTACTCTGGCTTACACTCCAAACTAAAACTAAACAGATACCTGGAAATCAATCCCAATGAAGAACATTAGCATAAAAAAAAGTCACAAAAGCTATATAGGCGACTTGACACAGAGACGGTGTCACATTCATACAATAAAATAAAATTATGCAAAGTAGCTGGATATTCGGATTTTTATGTTTTTTGCCTGAATTATCCAAACAGATCTCTGTACTTCTGGAATAAAAACATACACTGGACAAGAAATGACTTTCACGCATCTGCTCAAGTTAACTGCTAAATTCCTGTCTCTTTAAGGAAAGGCTAAGGGAAAGGAATCTAGAACATCATGAATCTGTGTAGAAACTCCCAACCTCCACATGGGCGATTTACTGCCAAAAGTATTAAAAACACTTTTTGAAGAGTCCCCGTATTTCAAAAGCTACTTATGAAGGAAAATGGGGAAAAGATAGAAAATAAGACCTTACGGGGAAAAAAGAATGCCTTCTAATCCCTAGCCCAGGGATGCTCAGTAACCACTGCTTGAAACACAGCAGGAAATAAAGGAGATGGCGGGAGCGTAGGTAGAGGGCGGAAGTTTGCCTAGTGTCTACTTTGAAGTATTTGAATGGACCGAGGCACGCTCTCTCCCGCCAAACTATAAACTTAGCCGCCCCAAACCACCAGCCTCCCAGCCCATCATGTATACCACTCCACATTTCCCTTTCTCCCAGCAGGCCCTCTACTCTCCCTTCCCCCGAGAACTACCCTTTTGCCCGCTTCACTCAACTCCCGCCACCCCCACCCCAGCCTACACAAGAATCCACACGCTTCTCACTCCCCACCCCATGCCTTGCCCCTTCCTGAGCGCCCAGCCGCGCCCCCCGCCCCCGCCCCCGCCCCTACCCCGCGGTCCCCGAGCCGGAGAAGTACCTGGCGCCCTTGCAAGGGAAAACTCGCGCCGCGCCCTCCCCCACCCTCGCCCCAGGCCTCACTCGGGAACAGAGGCCACGAGGTCCGCGCTTCACTCCCTGCCGACCCCATCGGAAGTGCCTCTCGCTAGGCTCGGCCTCGGAGAGGAGGCGCCCTCGTGGCCACCACAGGCCTCTCCACCCTCCCGGCTGGGCCGGAGGGCGGCCCCGCCACACGCAAACCCCCGCGCCCTTGCCGGGCCGGACAGGGGCCGTTCTTCCCGACCCGCCGCCGGTGAACCAACCCCAGAAGAAAACAAAGGCTCGGGCTCCGGGACCCGCCCGACCAAGGCCAGCCCTGGCCCGCTCCCCGCCGGGACCCCAACAAAGCCCGAGTCGCTGCCTCGCGCCGCCGGCCTCGCTTACCCATCGGTCCCCGCACGCTTCTTGCCGGAGGGGTAATCCTCCCCCAGGTCCAACCGGTGGCGCTTGGACATCTTCGCACTCTTCGAGCGGGCGGTTACGAAGGAAGCAAAATAAGAAGCTAACTACTGTACGGAAACAGTAGAGCACAGCTACTTAACTCTGGAGGACCCCCACCCCGCCCGCTACCACAGCCCACACCGAGCGGCCCGAACCAGGAGCTAAAATGGCGGCGGCGACGAGGGCTGGGCCTGCGCGCGCTTCCGCAGCGTGCGTGCGTACGTGAGTGCGTGCGTGGTGCGCGCGCACGCTGCCCAGAGGCGGGAACTCCAGTCCCGCCAGCCGCCTCATTGGTCGGACTTCTCTTGGCCCCACCTTTCTCCAGCCTCCTCGGTCTTCCCGGAGCTTTCCGCCCCTTTGAGCAGCTGCTGGGGGTCCTGAGCCTGCTGGCCTTCGCGCTCGGTGTCAGTCCCTCCTTACCCCTCTGATTTAGGAAATTGAGAAAGTCTAGTCCTAGTTAGGAAATCCTATCCATCTGTATTACCCTGGCTTTAGGAGAATCGGCGACCCAGAGAAATTGAGAAACTAATGAAGATCATACAGCTAATAAGTGGAAGAGCCCTGGTTGGAAACCTACTGTTTTATAAGTCCAGATCTAGACATTGCAGCCACTGCACCAGACGCTTGATTGCAGTGAGAAAACTGAAGTGAGAAAATGTTTAGACTTGCCATGATCTATTTTGCCCTTTTTTTTACCCAGCGCGGACAACATGCACTCAAGCTATAGGTGTTTTTACTGGAATACAGAAAATTGGCAGTGAGGGTACAAGTTTGTTTTTGTTTTTGTTTTTGCTTCCCCCCCCCCGCCCCCGTGTGCCTACAATATGCTTTCACAGTGTTGCCCCTAGCTCTGTCCTTATTCTTATAGTAACCCTGCAGGGTAGGTGTTGTGTTAGAGATGTGCACCCTAAGGCTGAGAAAGGTGAAGAAATCACACAGCCATAAGGGCTGTACCCTGCAGCTTGTGAAGCGATAGCAAATTGATGAGGCAGGATGACTCTTATGACTTTTGTGGCTCTCGCCCCCTAGAACCTATCTGCTTGCTCAATTGCATTTCATTCTCAGAAGAAATGCATAAGAAAAAGATCTGTGGGCCATCCGGAGCAGGGTGATCTCTGTCTTTCATGTAATGGCTCTGTTTGGCTACTCTGGAAGACCATACTCTGGTTCATATCAAATTGTCAGAACTGCAATGGCTAAAATTAAATGCGACGTAAAAGTCGCCACTGATAAAGAGGGTTTTTATTTTTGTACCTAACCCATATTCCAAGGTCAACACAAAGAAACAGGTATTTTTCACCTATAAAATATTTAGTACAACTTTCTACCCTAAATGTACAGTAGTCCCCGTTTTGTCCCTGGTTTCACTTCCTGTGGTTTCAGATACCTATAGTACTGTACCATAAGATATTGTGATAGACCACATTCACATAACTTTTATTAAAGTATAGATTGTCCTCTACTTATGTTGGGGTTATGTCCTGATAAACCCATTGTAAATTGAAAATATTGTAACTCAAAAATTTGTTTAATAAACCAATAAACCCATTATAAAGTTGAAAAAAATCCTAAGTCAAATCCCCCTAAGTCAGGGACTATCTGTATATTGTTATAATTGTTTTATTTTTATTATTAGTTACTGTTTATCTCTTACGGTGCCCAATTTATAAATTAAACTTTATTATAGGTATGTTTGATAGGAAAAATGTAGTACACTTGACCCTCTATATCTGTGAGTTCCTTATCCATGGATTCAATCAACTACAGATAGAAAATATTCCAAAAAGAATGGATGGCTGCATCTATACTGAACATGTACAGACTTTTTTTGGTTCTTATTTCCTAAGCAATACAGTATAATAACTATTAATCTTTATATAGCATTTACATTGTATTAAGGTATTATAAGTAATCTGGAGATGATTTAAAGTATACAGGAGAATGTGGATAGCTTATATGCAAATACTATGCCATTTTAAATCAGGGACATGACCATCCATGGATTTTGGTATCTGCAGGGGCTCCTGGAACCGATCCCTCACCAATACTGAGGAACGACTGTACTGACTTTTGTCAGATCATGATGTGTAATCACTGACTTGTAGACCTGGAAAAGGGTTTCCAGCTGATTTTCTCTTTTTGCTTCCTTATTTCAAATGAAGGAACCTGAACCCCTAGGTTTCGCCCAAGTTAACACAGCTCAATTAGTATCAAAGTCAGCATCAAAATCCAGATTTTACTATTGCAATCCCAGTCTTAAGGTTTTCAGTTTGAGGACTAATATAAAGTGTTCTAAAACTTCAGAAACATAATCAGATAATAAAGTTAGAATTCTACCTGCAGAAGTGCCCCACTCTTAGAGATGTCAGCCTCATAAATGTGCAAGGAGATTTGGTAAAAGAGGAACTGAAATCAAGGCGCTGAGACCTTTTCGTTGGGCTAAGGATGTATCTAAAGAAAACTATAGCCTAATCAACTGTGTTGTAACCTAAATGACTGAAGAAAGGCCATATTTACCAAAGGATATGTCTTTCTGGAATCCATAATAAAGGGAACAAAGGGGCAGAATCTGCCAGGATGTGTACACTTCCTAGGAGAAGGAGCAGAGTTCTAGATCTAATGCTCCACCCCAGATTTTCAGACATAATTATCCCTAGAATACAGAAGAGCCACCCACCAGGCACCCCACAACTTGCTGGGAATGTTTCCAGAGAATTTTTTTTCTTTTTTTCTTTGTTTGAGACAGAGTCTTACTCTGTTGCCCAGGCTAGAGTGCCAGGGGGTCAGCCTAGCTCACAGCAAACTCAAATTGCTCAGGCAATCCTTCTGCCTCAACCTCCGGAGTACCTGGGATACAGGCGTGCACTACCATGCCTGGCTAATTTTTTTTTTTCTATATTTAGTAGAGATGGGGATCTCACTCTTGCTCAGGCTGGTCTCGAACTCCTGACCTCAAGCGATCCTCTCACCTTAGCCTCCCAGCGTGCTAGGATTACAAGTGTGAGCCACCGCCCCCAGCCTCCAGAGAATATTCTATTTCCTTTACTTTTACTCTTTGTCTACTAGACAACCATCGGATCCATTATTTAATATTTGGTCTATGGCATGGACTTACTCACCTGGAAGAAATGTCTTATGCAGCTAACCAGCTTCAGGTCTCAGCCACAGGTGTCTCCCAAACTAAATTAATAAATAATAATGATAATAGCAAACCCATATAAAGCACATCCTATGAGCCAGACACTCTTCCTTACATATTTTAGTCTATTTGAGACTTATGGCAACACTGAGTTAGGTCCTATGAGTTAGACTCATCTACAGATGAGAAAACTGATGCACAAAGAAGCAAAGTGTTGTGGCCACAATGACAGTTCTGGGATTCAGCCCAGAAAGTACATGTGCTCAACTGCTGTGCCATGCTGCTGCTGATAAATAGGTAATCTCATTCCACATTAATCTCCTAGGGTGTGGTTATTAAGGATAAACTCTCCCACTCTGACAAACTCCATGTGACATGATAAGCAAGTTTCTACATTGTCCACATGGAGAACTAGTTTACAGAGTTCTCAATGGACAAGTTAGGATTTGGAGGATTTGAACCCAATCTGACTCCAGAGCCGTGCTATTAACCACTACAACTGTGTCACTGTTACTCATCCCTTAATTATGTCATTTAATTACTCACTCAAAAATATTTATTAAGTCCCCATGTCAGGCATTGAGTGAAGTGCTAGGGAAAGAGGAAAGAAGAAAATACCCATAGTTGCCTTCATGAAACATGTCAAAGGAAGAAAGACATTAAACAGCTAAACACATAAATAACTGTTGTTACAGCTGTGATAAGTGTTTGAAAAGGCCATCTACAAAGGACAGGAGCTATGAGATCAAGTGGCCTTGGTCTAGATTGAGAGTTAGGAAAGGCCTCTCTGAGAAAGAGACATTTAGACAAAGACCTAAAAAATGAATACAGATTGGCCAGGCAAAGAGGAAAGAAAGCATCCCAAGCAGAGAAAACAGCCTGTGAAAAGACTCTGGAACTTTTAAAAGTAAGGTGCAATCCATAGACAGACAATACCATGGGATGAAATGGTGAAGTAATGAGACGAAAAAGGCATGATCCTGCAGATGCAAGAAGGAACCATATCATGCAGAGTCTGAGGAGTACTGCTGAGGATGTAAGGCTTTATCCTTCCTAAAATAATAAGAAGACAGCAACAAGATTTAAGTGGGAAAATGATATGATCAACCTACCAATCACCCCCTCTGAATTTTCTTTAGCTTCAAAATGCTTACAAATTGAAAGGATTTTCAGTACTGTTTTTAATCACCTGACCCTCTCTACCAGAAATAGAAATAGTTACAAACTGTAGTGGATGCTGTGACTTGCCATCAAAATCCCAGTTCCAGAATGAGATATCCCTCAGCTGCTGGGAGTCTTGCCTGCACTCAACCCTCAGCTGTCAGCTGTCTTCAGGAACTTTCTTGGCTAAAGAAACCTGACATGTCCAAGGGCAGCCTGAGTACATGTTAGAGATACAAAGGCGTGGCCCCTCTACCCAACTTAAGACAACCATGAGCCTCAGAGCATCTAAACTCACCGTGAAATCAGCTGTGGGCTTTGTTATGTCAGCATCTGATGTACCACACTACAGTTTAGCCGCTAACCCTCCAGAGTTACATCAGACCCCACAAATTAAGGACAAAGTCCCCAACAGCATTTAAAATGTCCTCACTCCAGAAAGCATCCACAAGTTCAGGGGTCTGCAAGCCACCTGCACTTCTGCCCAGCTAGCTACAAATTCTGGGTTTCCCATAACCCCATTATATTTGATAATTTACTAGAATAACTTACAGAACTCAAGAAAGCACTGTACTCACAGTTACAGTTTTATTACAAAGAATATAAATCAGAGCCCCTGTGGAAGTAAGACATGTGACCCTCCCACACATCAATGTTCTCACAAGCCAGGAACCTCCACTGAGTGTCTAAAGTTTTTGTTGGGATTTCATTATATACCTGTGATTGGCTGAATCATTGGCTCCATGATTGAACTCGATTTCCAGCACCCCCTCCTCCTTAAAGGTCTGATACCATGTGGCTCAAAGCTTCAACCCTTTAGTCACATGGTAGGTCTTTCTGACAGGATCAACCTCCATCCCAAGTTATGTCCTTAGCCCAAATACAGGTGTGGTCCAAGGGCCCCCTATAAATAACAAAGATACTCCTATCATTTGGGAAATTCCAATGGTTTAAAAGTTATCTCCCATGAACCAAGGATAAAGGCCAGTCAAATTCTTTATGGTACAATAGCATCATGTCCAACTTTTTCCTATCTGATCGTACGTTTATCTTTTCTTTCCACTGATATTGATCCTATTTGTACTTCTTAATAAACTTTTTAAATGCTTATCTTTGCCTCAGAGTCTACTTTTCGCGAAACCTAACCTAAAAAATTTGGTGCCAGAAGCATTCCAAGAAAGCAGACGTTATGATTGCATTTTCGACTTGGTCACCCATTGCTGGCTGGCAATGTATCAGTGGTGGCAGGTAGAACATAGCCACAACAAGCAAACAGAGCAATTGTTAAAATTTCACCTGTAGTGTACTGGGAAAGAGCATGTGGTGTACAGCAAAAGAGCATGCATGGTTCTCAAGTAGGGGAGAAATGGTAACTGTAAGCTCATTGGAATGCTATGGCTATTGCTGAGTGGAATTAATACTTTGGAGAGAGATAACGAAAGGTTGAGAGTGATTAATCTGTGATTCAGAGCTAAGTGTGAATACCAGAAGCCTTCTGGGGAGCATATAAAACGGTTCTTATCTCCTGCAGTAGAAAAGCAGAGAAAACTGAGGATCATTTCCAGGATTTAAACTTAAGTAGCAGGAGGCCAAGTGGAAACTTCCAAAGAATATCAAACTCTCTAGCTAGGCAGGTGTGATATGTCCCGATTAGGGCTCTGGTTGGGAAAGAATGGGACTCTGACACATGGCATAGGGACATTTGGGTTGATACACCTGAAAAATCTTGAATCCCTAGATTCCCCTCAACCTGCTAGGCCTGCCAAAGTGCCCCAACTCCTCCCTGTTAAAAGCTAGCCCTGCTCCCTTGTGAAACAATGGGAGGTCTCTTTTCTTCAGAGTAACATTTACCACCCTTCTCAGGATACACCCCCTCTTGCCCTGCTGGCTGCTAGGCAATAGTTATGGTCAATTCACTACATATGATATTCTAGGGATGTCATAGGACTGATAATATTGAAATGCAACCCTACCCCAAAGAAGCTGTAGGTCCTAGCCAACAGGTACCAGGAGGAGCCAGGAAAGTGTGCATGGGATTGAATTCTGAAAGTTATGAATGTTTAGGGGGAGGTGGAATATAAAGTTAGATAAGAGAGAATTTATCAATTTGGTAATACTCTCCTAGGATACAGGATTTAAGACTTATGCAAGGACTCCTGGTGATAGTGTGAACACACTTAGGATGACATCTAGAAGCATAAAAAAATTAGTGGCCCACAGTACACCAAGTTAAGCAGAAATATCAGAACTGCTGTGGTTGACATTTTAAGTGAGGATTAAGTGAGCTTGCTAGAGTGAATATACTTATATAAAGCTGGAAAACCCAACAGTTAAATATATTTCACAGGAAGTTTCAGAGGATACACCACTTACCAAATCAGTAAGAAATTCTCTGGTGAGAGAGGCATGAAGATCACTCAGAAACTCAGTGGTGGTTCTTCCTGTAGTCCAGGGTAAAGGTAGAAGATGCTGTTTCTGAACTGGTCTCACTGAGAGCAGTAGGGATAATAGAACCTTGTAGCACAGAGGTCACCTGATGTCATTCAAACTCCAGAAGCCCGATGGATGCTGTAAGGTAAGAGTGGCAGGCAAGGGGGCTTGACCCACAGGGATTTTGGAGATAGTGAGTAGAATGAGGCATCTAGGGCAAAATAAATGGGCAGTCATCCAAGGAAGTCCTCAATCTGAACAAGAGGTTGAGGGCATTTGCTCTGATACAAAGTCATGATCACTTCCCCAGTTTCTGGACTTGAACCTGTTTTTGGACCTGGAATAATACATTGATGGAGGGAGAGGCCAGGTCCCTAGGAGAAAGGACTCTGCAACACCATAACAAGTATGCACAGTACTAATTCCCTGAGTCCTTCCCCCAAGTGATCTATAGCCATTTACTCAGTTAGCCATACACTGGGGAAAAGGGAATACCTAAATATTTCAAGGACAATTGGATAGAGTGTGAATTGATGCTGATATCTAGAGACTCAACATGTCATTGTGGGCTCTCTCTTAGAGTGAGAACATATGACCGCCTAATAAGAAGGTCTGTCCCAGATCTAGCTCATAGTAGGTATACAGCTCCTCAAACCAAGTTATCATGTCCCTGGTATACAAACATACATAGAATAGACATATTTAGTAGTTTGTGCAACCCCTATACTAAATTCTTGACCTGTAAGAGTCAGAGCTATCATAGCGGGAAATGCTAAGTGTAAATTGTTCTCTCCTCCCACAGAAACCATCCTCACGGGGTTGAGAAGAATTATGCGTATATGCCTGTTTGTATACTGTGTATGGTACCAAATTGACTTATAAATAAGTGAGTACTCCTAAATTAATTAAATGTCATGATCACAGCTCTCTGCAGCCTCAAACTCCTGGATTCAAGCAATCTTCCTGCCTCAGCCTCCAGAGTAGCTAGGACTACAGGTATGCACCATCATGCCTGGCTAATATTTTAATTTTTTGAAGAGATGGAATCTTGCTCTGTTGTCTAGGCTAGTCTCAAACTCCTGGCCTCAGTCAACCCTCCCATCTCAGCCTCCCAAATTGCTGGGATTACAGGTGTGAGCCACTGTGACTAGCTGAGACTAAAATTTATTTTGCAAATAAATTGGTCTTACTATCATTTATTCTTGGTAGAAATGGGAAACTAGAGAGGGAAAAATTATGTATTAAGTTCCAGAAGATAATTAAAATATATCTGTTATTAGATTTTAGTCTTGTTCACTGTTTTTGAGTTTTTATTATTTGCCTGAAATTTGGATTGAATCCTGAGTTCTTTCCTGGCTACAAGTCTTCAAACTAATGTTTCCAAATTTTTCTTCCACTTTTCTGACTTGGACTCAGTGGAATTGCTACTACCTTTTTTCCTGTGGCCCTGCAAGCATACCTTGTGACATGCAAACTACAGGCAAGAAAAATCTGTCGGATTGTCACTGTCTACTCCCACTTTAACTGCCTGCTTCAAGTCTAACATCTAGACAATTCAACTGACTGCCCTCCAGACTCCAAGGAAACTGGTTTATAGAGTGTTCCAAACATTAACCTTTTCTCCTGTCTGAAAGCCTGTCTGTAACACTATCTCCTAAAATGAGACACAACTGTTTAATGGGACAGGCCTATTCCCAGAAATGGGAGACTGCATCCTTTGCCACTCAGCTGTTAACTCAATCTTTCTCTCCACTGCCACCAATTCACCTTTTAGTGTGTGAAACTTTTACGGAAGTTAGTGTGGGAACCCCCACACTTTCATGGGCGTTACCTTCTGGGAAACCACCAAGTTTTTACAACAAAAAGCCAAGAAAAATGCCCTCATGGTTCTGGCAGAGACAGAGAAAGAGTAACCATTGTAAAATATGCCCAGAACATTCTTTGTGATGAATGCCTCCTTTCCAAGGAAAAGACTTTGCCAGAACCTTGGCCCACCTTGGGAAAGGGTATTTCTCCCATACCTACCCCCAGAAGCCTTCTTGTCTCACCCAACGAAGTAAAAAAAAAGCTATCAAACATTTATTAAGGTCACAGCTCAGGGACATAGGCCCATTAAAAGGCTACAGTTTAATTGTAAGATTACAACACCTTCCCTGCCCTATTCCTTACCACCACACCAACACAACTCTCGTATAAAAATAACAGTGGGTTATTGCTGGAAAAGCTGCAAGACAGAGACTCTAACTGAGGAAGAGTTCCTAGGGAAGCCCAAAGTCAATAAAGGAGACTAAACAAGGACACTAGAGGAATTTGAAGCCTCTAGCACTTCCAGCTACAGCAAGCATTAAACATGGCCCAACTTCTAGCCAGAATAATGTAAAACCTCACACTAAATGCCTATTTATTGAAGTTCCTATTACACAACACATCATGCTGGATTTCAACAAAAACTTACAAGGCATACTAAGGGGCGAAAGAAAACATATTCTGAAGAGACAGAGCAAGCATCAGAATAAGACTCAGATATGACAGATTTTGAAGTTATCAAACAGAAAATTTAAAATAACTATAATTAATAAATTAAGGGCTTTAATGAAAAAAGTAGACAACATGCAATAGCAAATGGGTAATATAAGTGGAATATAAGGTGGAACGGATACTCTAAAAAAGAATAAAAAATTAAAACTATTGTAACATAAAAGAAGATTGCCTTTGATAGGCTCATTAGTAGACTGTGCATGTCCAAGGAAAGAATCAGTGACCTTGAAAATATGTCAACAGAAACTTCCCAAACGGATATGCAAAGAGAAATAAGAATTAAAAGCAAGAACAGAACATAAAAGAACTCCGGGACAATTCCAAAAAGTGTAACTATATGTGATTGGAATACCATTGGCAACAATCCCAATGTCTATTGATAGATGGATGGATAAACAAAATGTCATATATACATAAATGAAATATTATTTTGTCTTAAAATATGAAATTCTGACATATGCTACAACATGGATGGACCTTGAAAACATTATGCTAAGTGAAATAAACCAGACAGAAAAGGACAAATATTGTATGAGTTAACTTCTATGAATTACCTAGAGTAGTGGAATTCATAGACAGAAAATAGAATGGTGGTTGCCAGTGGCTAGGGAGAAAAGGGGGATGAAGAGTTATTGTTTAATGGGTGCAGAGTTTCAGTTTGGGAAGATGATAAAGTTCTGCAGATGGATGGTGGTGATGGTTGCACAACAATATGAATGTACTTGATACCACTAAACTATACCCTTAAAAATGATTAAAATGGTAAATTTTATCTTATATATATGTGTGTAGATATATATATTTTTTACCACAGTAAAAAAAAATCTGGGGAAAAAAGAGTAAAATGGTCACCTCCTTTAAAGACCTAAAAGATAAATGTGGTTCCCATAATACCTCCACTTAATTTAATAGTCTGGCCTCTGCAAAATTTAGACAGATCCTGCATAATGGCAATTGACTATCACACACCTAACAGAATAGTATCCCCAACTACAGTTTCTGTGTTGGGTCTATCTTTGCTAGAGTAGATTAGCATGGACTCAGGTACATGATATGCGACCAGTGATCTGGCAAATCCACTCTTTTTCCATCCCTATCAAAAAAGGAATCAGAAATAATTCACATGCCTTTGAAATGCACAGCAGTGTCCATTTACAGCCTTGCTCCAGAGCTGTGTTAGCTCTGCTGTCCTCCGTCATAACGTAGCCTGAAGAGACACGGACCAGCTGGACGTCCTGCAGAAAAGAATATCACTCCGGTCCAGTAAACTGATGACATCATGTTAGTTGAACCAGATGAACAAAAACTGGCTAGGAAGTTGGAGGCCTTGGCAATTCACATGCACTCTTGAGGGAAATAAACCATAAAAGATTCTGGAGCCCACTACATAGTACTTTTTTGGAGTCCGGTAAAATACCAGGACATCCCCCACAAAGTAAAGGAGAAATTACTGCACCTTGTAGCTCCTGTCACAAGAATGGCAGCACAATACCTGCTAGGCAATCCTCTGCAGGTTCCGGAGGCAATGTATTTCCAGAAGGACTGTTCCAGCTCACATACTGGATTATGGAAAGTTACCATTTTTCAGTGGGGTCCATGGCAGGAAAGAACCCTGCATCAAGGCCAAGCTATAGGGCAAGCAGCTGGCCTCTTGGTCCACACAACCTAGCAGATTCCGTGGTGTCATACTGGGGTTATCGGTGGTGGGAAAGGGGCACTAAAAAATCCTGTGTTATCCAACTGGTAGCAGCCAGCCTCTATCATCAAGATGAGATTCCACATACTATTGTGTGAGACAAAGGAACTCACTTAACATTAAAGCAGACACAGGAACAGGCACGTGACCAGGAGATTCACTGTTCGTATCACGTACTGTAATAACGAGAAGGCAACGTCCCAATTGAAGCACCAGCTCTGAGTCAATCCCTTATGAAGATGGCATGCCATGACTTCAGAATGTGGTGCACTTTCTCAGTGAATGGCCTTCATGTGGTGCCGTTTCCCCAGTAGATAGACTACATAGGTCTGGGGATCAAGGGTTGGAAGCAGGCATACCCACACTTTCCTTTGCTCCCAATGATCCGTTTTGGGAACTTGTGCTTTCCATCCCTGAAACTCTGAGTTTTTAACACTTAAAGAGTCCTGGTTCCTAAAAGGGAATATTTCCACAATGGCTGCCACCTGGGCTCTTTAAGTTTCTCATACCAAGAGACTAGAGGGCAAGAAGAGGAATTACCATCCTGACAGAGGTATTTGGCTCTGATCATCAGGAGGCAGTAAGGTTGCTTTTACAGAATAAGGGCAAAAAGGAAAAATATATTTTCCATCTGGTGATCTATTTGAGTACCTCTTGGTATTCTGTTGACCAATTTTGATGGTAAATAGACAAGTGTAGCAGCTACACCCTGAGAGGGGCACAGTGACCAGAGACTCAGATCCTGAAGAGTTGACGGTCCGCATCATACTTCCAGGTAAGCCACTATGACCAGCAGAGGTACTAGCCAAGGGTGAGAGTGAGACAGACAGCCAGTAGAGCAGGGAAACAATGAGTATTAATTGCAGCACTGAAACCTACTTGAGTGATGCTCTCTGCAGATGATCCCACTCATCTTCATTCTCTTAAATTTCTCCAGGAAAAAGGTGCTCCAGAATTCTGAAGGAGCTGTTCCTAGGACTGGTATAAAGAAGTGGCTCTAAGCAATGCAAGGGGTGGACTGTAATAGATCCTGTGGTGTGCTACCCAGATGCCATTTCAAAAATGAAAGACTGGCTGGGCATAGTGGCTCACACCTATAATCCCAGCACTTTGGGAGGCTGAGGCAGGAGAATTGCTTGAGCCCAGGAGTTTGTGACTAACCTGAGCAACCCTATCTCTACAAAAAAAAAAAAATTAAAAAATCAGCCAGGTGTGGTGGCATGTACCTGTAGTCCCAGCTACTTGAGATGCTGAGGCAGGAGAATCATTTGAGCCCAGCCCAAGAGTTTGAAGCTGCAGTGAGCTATGATGATGCCACTGCACTCTAGTCTGGGAAACAGAGTGGGACTCTGTCTCAAAAAAAGAAAGAAAGAAAAAATAAAAGCAAAGGAAGGACTTATTTCCCCAGGATCTGCAAAGGGTGAGGCCAGCACACAGCCCTCAGTTGTTAGCCTCTTCAGGAATTTCCTCAGCTGAAAAGAGCCACCTCACCCAAGGACACATCTCCAAACCAAGGTAGCCCGTGTCTAATGACTGGTCAATGACTCCCTTTGTAGTCTGGGCCAAATTGGAAGGACCATCCCAGCTTCAGAGTTCCCTTTGGGATCAGTTTAGGCCTTTTTTGTGACTGTACCACAGCCAAACTTTATCCTCTGTCCAATTCTGCTTTCTTCGCTTCTTTTCCACTGGTGTTGATCAAAGGAATCCTCTTTAATAAAGTTTCTACATACCGATCTCAGTTTCAGAGATTGCTTCCCAAGATGCCCAACTTAAGATACTAGAGTAGGTTTCTTTCATTTCAATTTGAACAAGCTCCAAATTCCAGATGAATTATCAGAGAGTTTGAAAGTCTTATGCATTCATTCATTTATTCAAGAAATATTTATTTTGCACGTACTATGTCTTAAGCACTGTTCCAGGTGCTAAGGCTTTTGTGATGGACAAAATAGACAAGGTTTCTATCCTCATGGCATTTGCATTCTAGTGGAGGGTAACAAACAATAAGTAAATAAATAAACAAATAGGATAATTTTAGATATTGATGAGTACTATGAAAAAAATAATATAAGATAGTGTGCTAGACTGGAAGTGCCCAAAGTGTGAGGGACTACATTGATAAGGTGGTTAGAAAAGATTTTTCCTAGAAGATGGTATTGAGATAAGAAGTCAGTTTCTTAAAGAAGAACACTCTAGGAAGACAACAAAGCAAGTACAAGGAGGGAAATGAGTATGAGTTTGTAAAGTGTAGGAAAAAGATCAGAATGAATGGAAGCAGTGAACAAGAGAGAGTAAACTGAAATGAGGTCATTGAGGTAGGCAGGGGCCAGATTGTTTAGAGCTTTATGGGTCATGGTAAGGAGTTTGAGTTTATTCTAATTTCAATGGGAATCCATTGGATGATTTTAAATAGGGAGCAATATTATGTTTTACTTTTCCATAAGTCACTTCAGCTGCTGTTGGAGAATCTGCCATGGAGAAATAAGGCAAAAGTATGAAAGTATCCAGATAAGAAATGAGGGTGACTGCTGTGGTCTGAATGTTTTTGTCTCCTAAAATTTCATATATTGAAACATAATTCCAACGTGATGGTGTTAGGAGGTGAGGCTTTTGGGAGGTGATTAGTTCATGAGGATGGAGCCCTCATGAGTGGGATAAGTGCCCTTATAAAAGAGGCCTGAGAGAGACCCATCACCTTTCCCACCATGTGAGGACACAGCAAGAAGGCACCATCTATGAACTAGAAAGCAAGCTATCACCAGACACCGAATCTGCCAATGTTTTGATCTTAGACTTTTCAGCCTCCAGAATTATAAGAAATAAATTTCTGTTGTTTACAAGCTACTAAGTCTGTGGTGTTTTGTTATAGCAGCCTGAATAGACTAAGACAGTGAGTAAACCTAGGACTGTGGCAATAAAGCAGGTAAGATGTGCTTAGATTTGGGATATATTTTTAAAGGCAGAGACAATAGGAGACACTATTGTATTGTCTCAGCAGAAGGTTGGTAAAATAGGAAAAGAGAAGAATATAGTATGTTTGATCAACTAAGTGCCTCATGGAACAATTTATTGAGATAGAAAGGATTATGGTAAATTTGTTGGAGTGAATGAATTAAGAGTTCTATTAATACTTTGGCCATACTAAGATTGAGATGGTTATCAGACATCCAAAAGTAGAGATCAAGGATGCAGCTGAATATGTGTCTAGAGCTTAGAGCTGGTGATGTAAATTTGGGAGTCATCAGAGTAAAGCTGTATTTGAAAATGGGAGTAGGCAAGATCATTTCATTCATATAGAAAATTAAAGTGAAAACCAGGCCCTGGTTTTCTCATGACCTTTCATTTGCAGTAAAGATAGCTGGAAAGTATTAACCACCAAAACCAGCAAAGATAACAGAAAAACCAACCACACAAACCAGACCCCTTAAACAAAGAAAAATTAACATCCCAAGAAGGAAATGTTAAAGGTTTCTAAGAAATCAAGTGTGTTAAGCAACATTTGGGCCCCATGATCTTCATCCCCTGGTGTTTTGCCTGTGATGGTACATTATAATTGCAGATGGAATTAAGGTTACAGGCTTTTAGATAAGGAGATTTTCCCAGAGTATGCTGTTGGGCCAAATGTAGTCACATGTACCTTTAAAAATGGAAGAAGGCAGAATAGTCAGTCAGAGAGATGTGATGGAAGAGGAGGCAGGAGAGATTCAAAGTAAGAGAGAGACTCAACCTACCATTGCTGGCTTTGAAGATAGAAGAAGGGAGCCAGTCATGAACAAATGAATAAATGTAGCCTCCAGAAATTGGGAATGACCCTTAGCCGATATTCAACAATTGAATATCATTTATTGAAGAGACTATTCTTTCCTTATTGTGTATTCTTAGTGCTTTTGTCAAAGATTAGTTGACTGTATATGTGCGGGTTTATTTCCGAGCTCTCTATTCTGTTCCATTGGTTTAGGTGTCTGTTTTTATGCCAGTACCATACTGTTTTGATTACTATGGTTTTATAATATAATTTGAAATCAAGAAGTATGTTGCCAGCTATGTTCTTCTTGTTCAAGATTGCTTTAGCTGTTCAGGGGCTCTTGTGTTTCCATATGAATTTCAGGATTGTTTTTATCATGTCTGTGCAAAATGCCATTGGAATTTTGTTAGAGATTGCATTGAATCTCTAGATCGCTTTGGATGATATGGACATTTTAATAATGTTAATTCTTCCAATCTATGAACATGGAATAGTTTTCCATTTATTTGTATCCTCAACTTCTTTCATCAATGTTTTATAGTTTTTAGCATATAAATATTTCACTTCCTTAGTTAAATTTATTCTAAGTATTTTATTCTTTTTGTTGCTGTTATAAATGGGATTTTCTTAATTTATGTTTTGATAGCTTGTTGTCAGTGTATCAGTGCTGCTGATTTTTGAATATTGATTGTACATCCTGCATCTTTACTAAATTATATATTAGTTTTGGACTTAACGTCTATTTTGTCTGAAACAAGTATAGTGCTATCCCTGTGCTCTTTTGGTTTCTATTTACATGAAATATCTTTTTACCATCCTTCATGTTTTCAGAGTATATGTATCTTTAAAGCTAAGGTGGGTCTCTTCTAGGCAGTATATAGTTGGGTCTTGTTTTTTTAAATCCATTCAGCCATTTTATGTTTGTTGATTGGGGAATATTAATTTACATGTCAAGTAATTATTGATAGGTATGGACTTAATATTGCCAATTTGTTAATTGTTTTCTGGATGTTTTCTAGTTCCTTTTTGCCTTTCTTCCTCTCTTGCGATCTTCCTTTGTAATTTGATGATTTTCTGTAGTGGTAAGATTGGATTCCTTTCTTTTTATCTTTTGTGTATCTACTATAGATTTCTTTGTGGCTACTGTGAGGATTACATAAAACATCTTATAATTATAACAATATATTTTAAGCTAATAACAACTTTAATTGCACACAAAACTACAATTTTGCTCCCTTCTCCTCCATTTTATGTTTTTGATGAACAAATTACATCTTTTTATAGTTTGCCATTTAAGAAGTTATTGTAGCTATAGTTATTTATAATATTTTTGTCTTTTAACCTTTATACTAGAGTTACAAGTGATTTACACTCCCTATTTATAGTACTAGAGTATTCTGATTTGACTATATACTTGCCTTTACTAGTGAGTTTTATACTTTCATGTGCTTTCATGTTACTAATTAGCATCCTTTCAACTCAACTTGAGGAACTCCTGTTAGAATTCCTTGTAAGATAGGTCTAGCAGTGATGATCTCCCTCAGTTTTATTTGTCTGAGGAAGTTTTTATGTCTCTTTCATTTTCGAAAAACAGATTTGATAGGTAAAGTATTCTTAGCTGCCAGGTTTTTCTTTCAGCATTTCAGTTATATTATCCTACTCTCTCCTGGCCCACAGGATTTTTGCTGAGAAATTCACTGGCTGTCCTATGGGGAGGGGTTTCTTTTATGTGATGACTTTTTTTTCCATTATTGCTTTCAAAGTTCTCTTTGTCTTTACTTCTTATCAGTTTGATTATACTGTGTCTTGGTGAAGTCCTATTTTGATTAATCTGTTGGGAACTTTTGAGCCTAATTTACCTGGGTGATCATATCTCTTTCTAGATTTGGGAAGTTTTCAGCCATTATTTCTTCAAATAATTTTTCTTCCCCTTTCTCTCTCTCTTCTAGAATTCTCATAATATATATATTAGTTCTCTTGTTTGTGTCCTATGAACACTGTAGGCTTCCTTCATTCCTTTTCATTAAAAAATTTTTTTTCTAACTAGAAAATTTCAAATGACCTATTTTCAAATCCATAGATTCTTTCTTTTGCTTGAATAAATCTGTTGTTGACATTATTTATTGCATTTTTTATATTATTATTCAATATTTCAGCTCCAGAATTTCTGTTTTTTTTTATTTCTATCTCTTTCTTGAACTTTTTATGTTTTCATGTTTTATTTTCCTGAATTTGTTGAATTGTGCATCTCTTTTCTCTTATAGCTAGCTGAACTTCCTTAAAACAATTAGTTTGAATTATTTGTCAAGCAATTCATAGATCTCCATTTCTTTGGGTTTGTTACTAAAAAAATTATTGTTTTCCTTTGGTAGTATCAGGTTTCTTTGATTTTTTTTTGATTGCATTGTTGTTTTTCTAACTAACTAACTTTGGGAGAGAAATACTTTCACCATTCAGCCCGACTAGGGATTCTGAAGCTCTCTCAGTTTTTTTAAAAAATGAATGCTCCTGCTGAAAACCTCTTGTTACCTCTTGGGTATGGGGGATTCTTAAGACTCTATGCTTTCTTTTGAAACTTCAAAGCCAGCTAACATGCTGAAAGCCTTCCTTTTTGTTTTCCCTAAGCCAGTACCCTGAAATGCTCTAGTTTGTGTGCCCTGTCTCAATCATACAGAGTCAGGCTGTCTGTCTGTGTGTGTTTATGAGCCATCTGCAAAGGCTCATATTTGCCATCTGTAGGGGTATGCATGGAGAGCTGGCCACAGCATTGAGGAGGGTAAAGTTAGTCATGCAAAGCACCCCATGCAAAGCATATGGGGTGCCTGTGAGCCACCTGAGGGAGTCTGTAGCCCCAACAGCTCATGGAAGGGCTTCCTGATGGAATCTGCAACACAATGCATTTAGTAGAATCCATGGCTCTTTGTTGAGTTCTGAGCTCTGGTTGATGTGAGTCTCTACCTTTCTTCCTTGCTCTCAACTTCTCCCAACTACTCAGCTGTGCCAGTGACCTCAGTATTCTGGGTGGGTTGAGAAAGAAGTGGACCTCTTCAGTAGCATCTTGCATACCTTAGAAGTCAGGCACTTGCTTACTGTTCATTCAGTTTCCCCTGTATAAGAGGCCTGAAGGGGTCTCTCTTGGCACTGAGCTGTGCTGCCTTAGGGT
>CAUYRT010074815.1:0-70227 GCA_963574885.1 Lepilemur ruficaudatus
AGCTGCTGGCAAAGATTCAGTCCCTCAAGGGGTGTGGTCCACTGAGAGCCTCAGGTTCTCACTGGCTGTTGGTCAGAGACATAAGTTCCTTATCGACAGGGCTGCTCAAAACATGGCAGTTAGCTTCTCTCATCATGGGGGTGTGGAGAGAGAGAGATAGAGAGAGAGAGAAAGAGAGAGAGGAAGGTAGGAAGGAGAGATATGTAGCTCAAGATGAAAGCCATAGTCTTTTTGTAACACAATATCAGAAGTGACGTCCATTGTTTCGTTGTTTCTTGCATATTCTATTTGTGGGAGGTAATTACATCCAGCTCTGGCTCCCCCTCGAGGGCGGGCATTACACAGGTGAACACCAGGAGGCTGGAGTCTCTGGGGCCATCTTAGAGGCTGTCTGCCACAGCAGGCCTGCGTTCAAATCCTGCTTCTTCCTTTTGATCTCTGTGCATCTTTAAAGAAGTTATTAGACTTCACTCTTCTGAGGATCAGATCCCTCAGCAACAAACAATGTCCACTTTATACAGCGGTTGATAGGATGGAAATAATTTTCGTGAAACACACATAATAGCATTATGCTCTTGATAATAGGTATTTAGTCCTGTTATTGCCATGATTAATCTTGGTGAGTCTGGGGCTTTTGATTCTCAATCCAGCGGCTGAAGGAACACAAGCTCCCCACGGACTCTGTGTCTTCAGTTGAGTTGAGAATAATATCTTAGATTCAAACTGACCCGATTTTGAGTTGCTTCGTGGTCATGAGTAAGTTCTTCTGTGTGCTCTTCTCTCCTATGGAAGGTGATCTGGGGCGCTGATTCTGTATTTATGCCATTATTTTAAAATAACAGCCTCAGCTGCACACTGAGGGAGTGTGACTACGTCTGGGAATGTCTCCTGCATCTTCCCCTTGCCACGGGCATTCCATCCCCCCCACCAGCTGCTGGAGTTCACAGCATCTGATAACTCTCGCCTGTGCAAGGGGTCTCCTTTTCCTACGGTAAGTGCTAAGAGGCAGTGTCCTCAGTGTCTGGAAAGTGTAATACCCACGCGTGTGAGCGAATGATGGATTTGACTGAACGGCCCCTGCCACAGCCTCTCTGCGGCCCTCTAGTCTGCGCCCCGTGCACTCTGCCTCATCACGCTCCGAGCTCTGCCAGCGTCATTGCTGGCGATAACACGAGCCTGGCTGGGGATGTCCTCCCCGAGTCCACTTGTTGAACTCATTCATCCAGTGACTACTTCTGGGCACTGACTGCAGAGCTGCCACGACGAGCGAGAGCAGATGTGGTCTCTGCCCTCACGGGAGGACTGACTGTAGTCGAATGATCACACGTGCAGCTACACATCCTGGCAAATATAATACAACAGAGGGAAATTGCTTGGTGTCCTGAGAGCCTTGGGGTGGCAGGGCCCAACCGGTCTGGAGTCTGGAAAGACCGGCCTGTGCAGGTGAGTAGAGAGCCACAGAGGGAAGGAGGAAGCTCCCAGCCGGAGGACAGAGTGCTCAAAGACCCGGAGAAGGGATGGAAGTGACAGTATAGCAGTTTGGCTTACTGGTCAGCCTTTCCCGTAGAGGACGGTTTACTTTCCACCCCCTTGACTTTGGGCTTGGTCACGTGACTCTCTTGGCATAGTGGGATGTTAATGGATGCGGCATGAGCAAAGGTTTGGACTGTGCCTTCTTGCAGAGCTTAGCTTCTTGTGCCTCTGCTGTCAATGTGGAAGGAGCATGTTCCGGGTGGCCCCACTGGTCCAGAAGGACAAGAGGCATGTGGAGCAGAGCCACCCAGCCAACCCCGACCTGCAACTTGATGTGGAGCTATGGCTCTGATCCATAGCTCTACAGGGAGATGATACATGCTTATGTTTTGGGATGGGTGGGTGGGATGGTTTCAGGCACTGAAAGAGGGCCAGGGAGGCTGGGGGTGAGACAGCAATTTGGATAACGGTGCAAGATGCAGCTGGAGATGAGCGGGAACTGATCACGCTGGCCTTTGAGGTCAGGGTGAGGATTTTGGTCTTTCTTCCTAAAGTGTGGCAAGGCAGGGAAGATTTAGGCAGAGGAGTGACCTACTGATCACACCTGGGGGGAGCACACTGGACAAGGGTAAGACCACACCTTTGCCCGAGCTATAACCCCTGACTGGCAATGTCTCCCATCCCTTTGCCTCCCCTTCCAATTTCTGTGGCCATGGTTTTTTAGGCTGACCTCAAATATTTCTTTTCTAGGAAGTCCCATGACAGGTGTGTTTAGCATTCCTTTCTTCGGGTTCCTATGCCACTTTGTTCTGGTTTTTATCAGGACCTGTCCCCAACATCATATTGGATCTATTTCTACCCTAGACTGGGACCTCCCTGTGAGCAGAGCTTGCATCTTGGTTGTCTCCGCATCCTGGTGAACACGTCTCTGTGTCTGTGTCCCTCTGTGTCCACATGGACGGGATCTATCTGGTAACTAGCAGGTGCTCGCTGTGTATTTCTTTAATGAATGAACGAACAATTCTGCTGCCCCTTGTTAATTATCACGTAGTAAATTATTAAACCTGTCTATCCTTGGCTTCCCCACCTATAACATAGGGATAATTTTGGTGTCCACCTCGTTGGGTTGTTTTGAGGTCAAATGGGTTGGTATTCATTGAGCAGTGCCTGGCAATCAGTAGGCATTCGAAAAGGTTAGCTATTGTAAATGAATTAGATAATTTCATAATTATTTTTAAGTTCTTGGGCAATGTTGTAAGTTTCTTTAGAATAGAGACTGTCATGGAATCTTAATCATTTATTCATTCAGGAATTCAGCAAACGTGTGATACGTGCAATCTTTGCTAGGTATTTTGGGAGATGCAGTGATTCCAGAAGTATGTATTTTGCCCTCAAAGAGTTTGATTATCAGGGAATGAGTACTTGAATCTAGGAAGGGGTCTCCTTCTATCTAACGTGCCTGTTGATTAATCTTAGCGTGATCACGATATTTTCCTGTTCTGGAGTCCCGGAGGTGTTCTGGAGCTACCTGGAACAATTGGAGATCCAGAACCCAGATGTTAGACGGTTAGTTAACTGTGCCAAAGCCTAACAAGACCTGCCTTATAATTTCCTGGCCAAATTGTCGAGCAGTTGTTCACCTCACCTCTTTTGTACATTGTCCATTTCTCCCGTCTGCCGTGTGGGTGGCCAGGCGTCCTCGCAGGGAGTTCTCGGTGGTCACGCGCACTTCCGCCACTGGTTCATTCTTTCACTCGCTGCAGAAGCTTTACGGGACTTTCATGAGGGAGACAACAGGGTGCAGTTGCCAGGATGGCCTTTGGGCCCACGTCGCCTGCAGTTGAGTCCTTGCTCTGTGGCGATGTCTCAGTTACTTGTCTTCTTTGACCCTCAATGTCCCCAGCAAAGGGATGGGGGAGTCGCCTTTCATAAGGCCATTGCGGGGGTCGAGTGTGAGACACAGACAGAGTGCCTGCCGTAGCACGGGGAGCCCAAAAGTGAGTTTAAGGAACAGTAATCTTTCCTCTTCCTTCCTTCCTTCCAGCCTGAGGGCATTTCACTTGGCGCAGTGAGGGTGGGAAGATGATTCAGGGGCTCAGCTTACACAGGGTCCCGCACAAGGACGTGCTCAAGATTATTTATCGACTCAAAGAGTGAATGAATGAATGATTGAGGGAATGAGCACAAGTCTAAGCACTCGGGAAGCTTCCAGACACTTGGGTAGGAGCATCGCAGGTTGGCGGGAGGAAGTCAGTGGGCAAGGGAGGGCCTCCATGAGAAGGGACTCTGCCTGCCAGGCGAAGGATTTGGCCGGAGTCTGGTGACAGTGAGGGGCGGCTGGAACCCAGGCCACCTTCGCGAATGTGACCCGTAGCAACAGCAGCAGCAGCAGCAGTGTGGGCAGGCAGCCTGGAGAGGCAGAGCCCGGAACCCTTGACTTCCCCAGCTGGAGGGAGGGCTCCTGCCTCCCGTCCCAGAGCCTCTCCCTGCCCCATTGCTAACGTGCCACCCACCTCCAGTTGGGACTTGAAAAACTCTCAGATATCTTCTTCACGCCTCTGCGTGCCACTGCTCTGCGTGAAGCCCAACGTGGCTCCTAATGCATAGATGATTCGTTTGACTCGTGCAAACGGCATTAACAAAAAGAGGAGCAGTGCGATAAATTGCTAATGACAGAGGCCAGGCTGGGTAGCAATTATTTTTATAAGCCCCTGGTAAGCAATGATGTTCTGTTTTTACAGCGCGTAATGTCCCGGCGTTATTGAAATGCCAGCCGCATCCGCGAAGCGCATCTGTGCTAACTAATGGTCACACAGGTAGCAAGTCCGGGAGAAGGGGCGGCGGCTGGAGAGGCCCAGCCCTGCTCCGTGGCTCTGGAGACATCATACGGGCAGGGTCTGCTCCTCGTCCCCTCTGACAGGAGCCAGCTGGCGTGGAAAGCGTGCACGTGGGCTGTGCAGCCAGGCAGGACTGCGTTCCTGAGTCCTTCCTGTCATCTTACCAGTTATAAAAACTGAGCAAGCCTCTTCGTCTCCCCCGATGCCCCAGTTCTCGGCCTATAAAGTGGGGATAATAATATGTTGACTCTCCCAGATTGCGTGGAGGGAGAGGAGGTCATGGAATATCTAAACTAAGAGTGAGACCAGCTAGCATTCACTGAGCACTTACGTGTGCCGGGCACAGAAGTATGTGCTTGATACTCATTTTCTTCCTTAATCCTGAGGACTCCCCTCTGCAGCGGGTCTGATTACTAAGGTTGCTATTTCACAGGCAAGGAGACCAAGAGGTAAAAAGGTGAATTATTCACTCAAGAACACAGCTAAACTTCAACTTGAACCCGTGTCTGTCTGAAGTCTGGGATGAAACTTTTGGCCACTAAATTGTCCTGTCTCATTCCAGGCAAATGGTCTTCAGAAAATATTCACCTGCAGGAGGGAAGGTGGGCCTGGGACTCTCCCCGTAGAGGTGACCTGGCTTTGGCATGTTAGCCCAGGTCCCCTTAAAGACAGTTCATCCTTGCACCTGCTAATCAGCCCCCCTGGCCCCAGGAGAGGTACAGGGTGTGGTTGTGCTCTTTGAGAATCTGGATAGTGCAAATCTGAAATTTTGCTATATAATGTATTAATAGTCTTAGTTTATGCACAGATTTCGAACTAATGCAAACCCTACTTTACATTTCCTCCTCCAGAGAATTAATCTTGAATTGCGCTAGTTTTGAATTATGTGAGGCCTTTGGGAATAGGCCTACATCCCTTGCAAGAAAATTAATCACCCTATAAATGACTTAACCTGCCTCTCAGGGCTTCGCGGTGGAGACTGAACGCAAGAATGCAAATTCGGCGACTCAAAGCAGCGTCCTCAGTACCTTTGCTCTCCTCTTGCTCCCTGTCCTAAGAGACTGTCACTCCTCCAAACTGGCCTCCAACGCCCTCATTCTCGATTCCTGCTACTTGCGGGTTTCCGACCTCTCTCTGGGGCTTTTTGTCAGCGCCAGTTCCAGGATCAAGTTTCATTCGCCCCACAGTGGCCACTGCTTAGCGCAGGGCAGAGCACCCCTGGTCCCACTGTCTCATGGGTGGTGAGGGGCAGACACTAGACACAGTGGGAGTGTGCTCTGCCCACCACAGAGAGCCCCAGATAAGTGCCCTGCAGAACAAACACTATTTTTTTTTAAGCTGTAAGTGGACCGGTTTATGAAAATTTCAGATGTATAAAATCCTGTCTTAGGACTCACCGCCGCTTCCGGACCTCAGTTTGTGATTTCTGGTTTAATCTTTATTTTCTCCTCCTCTCTCTGCCTCAACACCTGGACTCGGGGTCTCCGACCCACAGAGACCACCCTTTTCTTGCCAATCTCTTGTCCTCTTTGCCCTGCAGCCCCACCGCCGGGGGGAGGCCAAGACGAAGACTTTATTTGATGTGTCTCACAGAAAGCCACGGCCTGAGACTGTGGAGTGGTGGGTAGAATTGTGATCTTCAGGAAGGAAGGTGAGCCCCAGGGGGCCAACTTGAGCCCCCTGATGTCGCTATGAGAATCAGCAACTGAACTCAGATGTTTGCAGAAGCTACTTCCCTCTGCCCTCGCCCCGCCCTCCCAGGCTTGCTGCGGTGCACGATATGAAACCAAGGTTCTCGGCCTGCAAGGCCCTGCACAAATACCTGCACAACCTTCCAAAAACCTGTGTTAGCTTGCTAAGGTTGCCATAACAAAGTACCATGGACTGGGGGGTCTACAAGACAGGATTTTGTTTCCTTGCAGTCCTGGAGGCTGGAAGTCCAAGGTTAAAGTGTCGACAGGGATGGTCCCTTCGGAGGCCTCTCTCCTTGACGTGGAGGTGGCCGTCTTTTCCCTGTGTCCTTCCGTGGTCATCCCTCCTTACGTGTCTGTGCCCTAATCTCTTCCTAGTAGGTCACTAGTCATACTGGATAGGGGCCCACTCTAGTGGCCTCATTTTAACTTCATCACCTTTTTAAAGATGCTTTCTCTAAATACAGTACTGGGAGGACTCGAGCATGTAAATTTTTTTGGGGGGGAGACAAAATTCAGCTCATAATACTCTGTCCTCTGGGCCTCCAAAATTCATGTCCTTCCTGCATGCAAATACACTGGCCCCATTCCAACATCCTCAAAAGTCTTAACCCATCCCAGCGCCAACTCTGAGTCCCAAATCTCACCTAAATAGCATCCAACTCAGATATGGCTGAAACTCAATGTATGATTTATTCTGAAGCAAAATTTCTCTCCAATTATGAACCTGTGAAACCAGAGAAGTTATCTACTTCCAGAATACCATGGTGGGACAGGCATAGGAACAGGAACATCCTGTTCCTACAGGGAGAAATCAGAAAGAAGGCAGGGGTCATGGGTCCCAAGTGCGTCTAAAACCTGGCAGGGCAAACCCCATTAGATTTCAAGGCTTAAGAATAATCCTTTCCGGCGGCTCCACGCTCTGTCCTCTGAGCCCACCAGGGCCACCGGGGCCCCACCTAGGGTCTTCTGTGACGGAGCTTGGTCATTTCCCGCCGTCATCCCAGCAAACACTTCCCTTTCCCTGAGAACTCAGACGCTTTTCAGATATATCAATCCACTCATTAAATTCTCACCACAGCCCTAAGGGGGACGCAGGTGATGGCTTCCATTTGATAAAGGAAGAAAGTAAGACGCAGTGAGGTCAAGTTTCTTGTCTGGGGCCACGTCACTTACTAGCAGAGATGCTGGCATTTGAATCCAGGCAATCTGACCCCAGGACCTTTGCTCACACGGACTCCGTAGCATCCCAGGGGAAGCTGTCGCTCACCAGTGTGTGACAACCTGTGACCCGTGGTGTCAGGATCACACACTTATTTGTTGACGTGTTTCTTTTCCCCACCCCTAAGAAGAGTCAGAGGAGAGACAAGTCCTCTTCTTTATCCTGTCTGCCTTCCTGGAGGCGGGACAGGGCCTGGCACAGGAGACTCGCAGTCAGTATCTGTCCATGATGAAGGAACAGGGGAGGCTGTGGTGCATCCCCAAAACGATGAGCCGATTGAAACTCACAACCACCTTGGGGAGGCAGCAAAGGCAGAATCCCAGGGGTCTCAGCCCCCGGACACTCACCGCTGTCGTGAGCAGACCGCCTTCGCCTTGCTTCGCGGAAAGGGCCCCCCTTCAGCCGACAATCAGTGTCTGCAAGTGGGATCTACTTGCAAAGGACACAAAGCCTCAGAAAGTCATACTTGCCATTTATAAACGTCCGGCAATCTGCTGCCGCATGGTGATTCAGGGAGCTGAAATAAATGATTTGCCTAAAAAAAAAAAAATTATTAACATTCATCCCGCCAGTAGAACCTCTTAATTCCCCTTACACATGTCAGCATATTATGACTGGAAGCTGTCAGGTTCTAATGACTAAAATTTCATTTTTCAGACTTTTCCCACTGTGTTTGAGAGCTATAGGTTGGAAATAATTCTGCAGCACAGTGGCTTCCTCATCCGGTAAATTTAGCCGTTTCTTTCCTTCCTCTCTATATTTTTAAGTGTCCATGTTTATAGTAATACCTTAAGTAAACTAACCTCATGCTTCACTCAATACAAAGGAGAAGGAAAAAAAAAAAAAAACCTTGGCACTTTTCTTCCCGAAGCTGCTGTCCGTTTTATGGGCCATAATGTGTCTCGACAGCTGACAGATTCAATGCGAAATTATTTTTACTTGGCAGAGTGGATCAAAACATGGATTATTTTAAATAAAGGATGTTAGCACAATTTTTTAAAAAGTGAAATATATTGTGCACCCTTCCTGTGGATAAACAACCTTGAGATCAGAAGTAACTTGTTTTATTATCCTTGAAATGGGAGTTTGTTGACATGATATTCCATAAATAGAAACATTGCAGTCCTGTCTGCTTACCTCGGATGCGACACCAGATAGGAATTATTGATCTTCTGGTTATTACGCTTGTTCCTGAAAAGCTATGTGGAGGGCAGGGAAACCAACTTCCAATTTAAGTTGTTAATAGATTGGTGGCAAAATTTATGTTATCCACGTCCAACAAATCACCAATAAAAGCTTATGAAAGGCTAGATCATCTGCATTGAATTACTCATTCCTTCCCCCATAAAAAGCCCTTAGCTAGAGACTGACCAAAGAATTTTAAATCTCTCATTATCTGTAAGTCATTGCTCAAAGTGTCCCTAAATGGGATTAAACCGTCGTCACTCAGATTTCCTACGACTGGCCGCCCCCTTCTACTCCCACCTTGACTTAAATTAAAGGCTGATGATGTTTCCAGGGGAAGGGAAAGAGGTGGGTTTTCCTTGAATGACTTTCCAAGACTCCAGCATCTCGTCTGTTACGGAAGAGCTTCTACGCGATGGTGGCTGGCTGCGTCCCTTTCACGGGAGACGTGGCTCAGGAACCAGTAGGTGTGAGTGGACTGGAGGACCGTGTTGGCACCACCATGCAGCCTGGCCATTCTGTGCAGGAAGAGGCGGGACACAAAGCACCGTGCGCCAGGACTCTGCGCTGCCCTTGTTTGACTGCCTGGGCAAGGCCGTGTGCTTCGGTGCTGCCTCGGATACCCAGTCCCCCTTCCATCCCTCCTCCTTTCCGTCCTTCTTTTTCTTTCTTTCTATCCATATGCATTTATGGAACATCCTCCATGCACCAAGCTCAGTGCCAGGCACTGGGGCACCCAGATGGACCAGGCTTCCTGGGGCTCAAGCAGGTCTCCTTCTCCTGGGAGCCCCGACCAGCTCGTGCACTGAGCATCCACCATGACGTGACCATGTGGCCGTGGGCAGCGTGCCCAGCGGGAAGTGCTCTGGCCTGGCTGAGACTTCAGTCTTTCTCCTCGACCACTCTGGAGCCTGCCGAGGATTAAATTGTGAATGAGTGACCGTCACATAGTAGGCCCTCAGCAATTGACGAGTGTCATAAGGGTGTCCTGGAGGTATGTCCCAGGGTTTGTAAGATGTGGGAAAAAAATGACCCCTTTACAAGAGGCAGCCAGGGAGGTTTCTCAGAGGAGCGAAAAGGCCGATCAGATGCAGGAGACAAGTGGGCTGTAGAAGACCCTGGGTAGACTGTGTTTCATGGGAGAGGATGAAATGAAATAAAAATAAACATGAAACTATTTGAGTAAGCACGAGAAAGCTGTCACAAATATCCCTAGGGCCAAGGCAGGTGCTGCACATGCAGATCACAGAGTGGCCACCAGGGGAAGTAACGGACTCTCATAGGCTGGAAAGTTCTAACCCACGGTTGCCAGATCTGGTTCTTTCAAAAGAAGCCAACAATCTGGCTTACGATGCAAAACCTCCAAATATTTTAGGGGAGAAATCTGTTTAAAAAATTTTAAAGATAAACCAAATTTTTAAAGATGCACGGAAGGGCTGTGGGCAGGTAAATGTCCATCTCTGTCTGGACACATGGATTTCATTCTTTTATTCAAAAACTCCTTGCTGGAACCTATCATGACAGTTAACTCAGTAGAGACAGTGCCAGTGGTGGTGTCGATTGGATCAAGGTGGAATTTGAATCTGAGTTCCAGGACCTAATTACCTGGGTGATTTGGGTCAGGTACTTAGCCTCAGCCATGAAATGATGCTGGCATTACCTGCCCGCCGTGTGGTTGTGAAGATTCAGGGAGGTGATGCAGTGGGGTCCTGGGTGGAACAGGGTCTGGCACACTGTGTTTGTGTGTCCCAGAGTCTTCCCTTTATTTTATGGGGCGAAAGAGAGAGTTGGATGGAGCCACGGTGTGGCCAGGTGTGTGAGAGGCAGCAACAGGTGGGACCAGGGAATAGGCACAGAAGGAGTGACCCCAAGTGTGACCAGAGAAGGCTATGGGGGTCCTCCTCCCCAGCAAGGGTCTGAAATGAGGCATGGCCAGTCTGCAGAGAGCAGCGAGGGGCACTCAGCAGCAACAGGAGTTGGATTTGCCGTGACCCATCTAGGGTGGACTCATTCTTCACGCCAACAAGTCTCAGAGACTCGTGTTTCAGACCCTGACCGGACAGAAAAGCAAGTCTCTCAGGGACACGCACGGAGCAGGCACAGGCAGTTTGGTATTGGCATCTTGAGCCAGGATGCCCTCAGCTGGGGTCACCCGCCAAAGCTGACAAGCCTGTGGCCTGTGGGAGGTTTGGTTCTAAAAACAATTTCCACGTTTGTCTTCTTTACAAAATAAATTGTGCCCACGGCAGAAAATCTGAGAAATGCAGGGAAATGGAGAGAAGAACACCCGAGTCCCCATAGCCTGTTCCTTGGAATTTCCCTCTTGGCCTTGTCAATCCTGTTACTGATACTTTGCATTTCTAGGTCATTTACACTTAGTGGGGTCACGTTATGGCCTGAGTCAGCGTGATGTCACTTTCAGAAGAAATACAAGTCTGATAACCAGGAAGGGGGAGCCTTTTAATTGCTTGGCTTCTGCTTCCTCAAGGCCCCGGTCCCACTCTCCAGCCTCTCCCCTGCCGCCCCTCCTCTCCCACCTCTGCCCTTTCTCCTTCTGGCCTCCCCATGCTGGACTGGAATCCCGGGTCCTTTGGCGTCTCCTCATTTTCATCTCAATCTCTTCTTCCACGGAGATGTATTTTCCTCTTCAGTTACTCTCCGTTAGGGTGGCCAGATTAAAATACAGGATGCCCAGTTAAACTTGAATCTAAGATACATAAGGAATAATTTTTCAGTATAAATGTGTCCCAACAAACATTGGAGATATGCTAAAAAATAATCATTATTTATCTGAAATTCAAATTTAACTGGGCATCTGTGTTCTAATTTGCTAAATCTGGCTACCCTACATGTAAATCAAACAAGCTGACCTTGACTTCTTTTGGCCTGATCTTTGCAGTGAGGTCCAGGAATTGAGCTAGAAAAATCACAGTACCCCTTGGAAGGGTTGAATGGGCTGGGCTAGAAGGGGAGTAAACTAGCATATTTGTTTATATAAATATAAACATAAATATTTGTTTTTATATACATGTTCACATTTATTTCTTTTATGAAAATTGGTTCTTACCCTGTGTGTATAAGTGCACAATATATACACACATATTATCCCTTTTTCAGGAATCATCACATTATTGACGTTTTTCTTATACCATTAAATATTTTTGGGGAAAATAATTTTTTTAAAAAAAGTCACTTAAAATGTAATTTTATGGACATGAGCTTACCCTCATTATTAGACATTTTAACTATTTACATTTATTTAAATTACACGAATTGCTGAAGTAAACATACCTCTAAATATATCTTTATCTGAATATTTGATTATTTCCTGTAGATACTTACACAGGGGTGAAATTATTGAGAAAAAAAACAAATGTTTCAAGCTTCTTGAACATACTGTGTCTGGAAGTTTAATTCTTTTTCTTGCATGGGCACATATTTCTACTGACTGTTACAAGATGCCAGGCGTGTGACTAACAGAGGGGAACCTTGTCCTCCTGGAGCGTGGGCTGGTGAGCCACCACCACTGGTGGACAAAAGCTCCTGTCTTGCCGCCCCTCTCAGAATGCCAACTCCTCCTTATTTTAACTTTGTTTTTTTTATGATCAATACCAGCAAATGGATTTTATTTATTTAGCCTTTTATATATACTTTTTACTTTAAGTTGTTCATGCCCCTACCCATATTTTCCTTTTGAGACATTTGCGTGTATTTAATATGTTGGATATTTTATGTCTAACAGCTATTAATGTTTCTGAAACATTCTTTCTTTTCCACACATTTTAATTTTGTTTATGATGGTACTTGGGAAAGTTTTATCCAGTCAGGTGTACTGAGACGTTTTGTTAAGAGTTGTTGTCTTAGTCGGTTTGGGCTGCTGTAACAAGATACCATAAACTGGGGGCTTATAAACAACAGACATTTATTTGTCATAGTTCTGGAGGCTGGAAGTCCAAGAGCAAGGCGCTGGCAGGTTTGGTGTCTGGGGAGGACCTGATTCCTAGAGGGCGTTCGTCTCGCTGTAACCTGCCACAGCAGAGGGGTGAGGGGTCACTGGTATAAAGACACTAACCCCATTCATGAGGGTGGAGCCCTTGTGACATATTCACCCCCCAAAGGCCCCACCCCCAATGCCATCTCCTTCGGGGGGGGAGGATTTCAACATACTCATTTTGGGGGGGGGCATGAACATTCAGACCATAGCAGTTTGTGCCATGAATTTTATGTGTAGGGGGAGTCTTTTCGCTGGCCCAGAACGTATTTCAGGATCCATCTACATTTTCCAGAAGTTCTCCCATTTATTTATGTATTTACTTATTTATGACTTTAAATATGATCTGTTTGAGGTAGAAGTTTTTCTTTGTGTAGTATAATATGAAACGGGCATTTTTTTGAGGTACAATAGTAATGATATTAATAATTTTCAGTTCTTTTTGGGTGTTGAGTTTGTGTTTCCTCTGCATGTGGCCGATGCTGAGGTGGCTCATATAACCCAGTGTTGACCAGGCTGCTGGTTCCATTATTGAACTGGCTTAAAGGTACAAATATTGTCTTTCAGTTAACCATGTAGGATGTTCCATATATTATCTAATGTTTTATTAGATAATAATAATCTTATGAATGATTAATACATACTTTTCTTCTCTTTTGTATGACTTGTATTTTTTCCCTGCCTTATAACATCATCTGGAATGCCAGACAAAACAATGCCAAGGATGAACGGTTGGCGCTGGTGCCCTTGCTCTTGCCCTGACACTAATGGGAATGTATCTCAGACACAAGCATTGCACACTAATCTGAGTGCTGTTTAAATGCTTCAAAATATATTTTTTGAAGACATGGATATTGAATTTGTGAAATTCATTTTGGTTTCTATAAAGATAGTATTATGCATATACTTTTTTCCAGCTTTGGCATCTTAATGTGATACAATAAATTAAATTAATAGATTGTTAATATTAAACCTTCCTTATTTCCTTAAGTGAAATACCTAGAATTCTGTTAATGTGCCTTTGAGTTCATCTAGCTAGTATTTGATTGAGGATTCTGCCTGTGTTCTTGTGAGTAATTCAAACATCTAGTTTTCTTTTCTGTGCCATCCATTGTTACCTTTTGATGTGCATGTAAAGTGTCTTTACAACATGAATGAAAGATTTTTGCATTATTATGTGTGCTCTGAATCAAGTCATATGTAATAATAATTGCATATTTCTTGAGGTTATAAAGAACTAGCAAAATTCCTTGGCCTGGAAGTCTTTTGGGGAGATAATAATGCTGAAGATTCTTTTTCCATATTTTCTCCGTGACTCTAGTAGGTTTACTAAAGTTTTCTAATTCTTCTTGGATTAATTTTTGTCATTTCAATTTTCCCGAAAACTATCTATCTTATTATATTTTCTTTATATAGGGCTGTGTATCCTGTATTTTTCTAATTCTTAAGTCTTATCTGATATGATACTTAATTTTTCATATCGAACTTGCATATTTCTTTCTTTCTTGAAGTTGAATTTAAGTGGTTTATTTTATTGTCTTTCTAAATACCAGTTCTTATGTTAATTTACTAATGCTATTATATCAGTCTATAATTAATTAGCATATGATTTTATTGTATTAATTCCTTAGCTTTTTCTGTCCTTAGATTTGTTTTGCTGTTCTTGAGATGGTTAATTAATTATTTTTAAGTTATATACTTTGTTTCAATATGGTATTTTAGTTTTCAATTCTAATTTTTCTCACTTTACTTTCTAAACTGATTTGGACTTAATTCTATGTGTTTAATGTAATATTCAGCGGTTGTGAGCCACACTTACCACCATAGTTTCCCTCTTCTTGAATTATTTATTTTGATTAATTATGCAGTTATTTCAAGTATATCTTCAGGTCATATTTTCCAGGATGAGTATAGTGGTAATATACTTTTTTGCACAGCTGAGTATCTTTCTTTTTCCTTTACAAATGATCCCTTGGCTGGGTATAAAATTGTTAAGTCATTTTCGTCTTAAAATTTATTAGACTCTGCTTCACTTCCCTCTAGATGTTAAAGTCTGAGATTAGCCACAGTATCTTTCCTTTTGTAACTAATCTGTTCACCCTACCACCATCTTCCTAAGTTTGTAGGAAAATTTCTTTTGGATATGCGTTTCTTTAGAGAATATTTATTGAGAGAAATATGAGGCTTTGGGAGGAGATAATTCAGATATTTCCAGCTCTGAATTCTTCTTTATACAATTTTTTAGCCGTCAGCTCTGTTGGCCCTGGTCATGTCCTCTGAAAGACCAATTCTCTTAGTATACCCTGTCTTTGTTCTGTATCTTCCACACCTTCATCTTCCCTCATATAATTTGTGTCTTTGTCTTTTTTCTCTAAATCAGCTAAGTAAAAGGCTAAATAAAAAACATTTTCACCTTTGTGGGTCATATCTTCTCTGGCACAACTAACTACTCAACTCTGCCTTTGAAGCCCAAAAACAACATATAAATAATTGAGTATAACTGTTTTACAATAAAACTTAGTTTACAAAAACGAGTGACGGGCCAGATTTAGCTTATGGACTAGTTTGCTGACTTTTGCTGTAAATTCCTGGAAGTCCTCTTGTTTGCTTTCTATTTAATGATTTAATTTTTTTTTTTTTTTACTGTGTAAATTCTACTCTTCGGTTCCTCCAGTGAAGTACCATCTGCAAAAAACTTAGGCTACCCCAGGTTAAATCTCTTTAGAACTTCAGTTGCCATCTAAGTAGCATGCCTAAGAATTTCTTTGTAGGATGAGTCCGAACGCAGTGATGCCAAGGGCAAATGCACCATTCCTCTGAAATGAAACTTCAGACATATTTCTGGAAGTCTGTGGCTGAGTGGAAAAATACAGCCTGGGTTTAAATTCAGACTCCACTGCAGAGGAGGACGGCAGATGCTGGGCACGTTCCTTAACCACACGGAGCCTCTGAGTCCTCACCTGCTCACTAAACGCTACCACTTTGGCTTTCTTAGAGGATTGAATGAGATGAAATAATTAAAGCTCTAGTTCAGTGCCCGACCTTTACAGGGGCTCAGTAAATGCTGAGGGCGCCATAGCATGTTCGTTTTTCCTTGTAATTACTGGGGCTTTGTAGAGAAAGAGGAGCAGATATCTCAGTGTGGGAGATGCCACCCACAAGGTGAGGAAACAGATGGTTCCTGGCACCAGGGAGCCAAAGGAGAGTTCTAGGGCCCCATCACAGAGGAGGCTGTGACGTTGTGACAACTGTCGGTCCTCCAAGGGAGGGGTTGAGGTGTGAGGTAGACAGTTAGCTTTTAAGGTTGTCTCCAGTGATCCCGGCCTCCTGGCATTCACGTCCTTGTGTGAGCTCCACTCTGGAGTGTGGGCTGGCCCGTGACTCACTTCTAATGAATGGAGTCTGATGAAGGTGACGGAATGTCGTAGCATTCCTGAGATTGGGTTATGAAAAGCTATGACTTCTGTCCTGCTTTCAAGCTGCCTCTCTTGTTCTCTCACTTGCTTACAAGAATGAATCAAGCCACCCTGTTGGGAACTGTCCCATGGAGAAGGATGTCTCAGGGCGAGGATGTGGGGACCGCTCCCGGCCAAGGCTGGTGAAGAACTGAGGCCTTTGGTCCAACAGCTCACGGGGAGCTGCCCAGCAACTGCATGAGTGAGCGTGGAAGCAGATTCTTGCCCCAGTCAGGTCTTAGACACCTGCACCTCCCCATGCCACCCTGGCTACCTACCTCCTGCAAAAGACCCTGAAACGGAAGCCCCAGGAAAGTTGCAGAGGGATTATCAACCTGCAAAACTGTAAGCAATACATATTCCTTGCTTTAAGCCACTGTGCTTTGGGAGAATTCGTTATGCGTCTACAAATAACACAGAGTATGTGTAGAGACTAAAGGGATCCTTCTGCGCTGATGCCCAGGTCCTGAGTGCCTTGTGCAGAGGCTGTCGGGGTGCAGAGTGGCCCTGAGACCTTCTCGTTGGCAGGACAGCTCTGGCAAATGGCGGTGGTGGCTGAGAAAACGGGCCTCACTGAGCGGATGTTCCAGGGGCCTGGACTTCACGCTCTGGCATCGGAAGTAAATAAGAGCAGATCAGCGCTCACTGCCGTGGGGATCCCAGAGCTCTGCAACCCCGTTTCTTCCATGATGAACCCCAAAGCTGCTCCCCTGTGGGAAACGTAGTTGGGAAATCACACCCGTGGGGGAGGGAAGAGAACAATGGAACTGACTTTTGGTACCGATGTCTCTGAAAGCACAATTCTCTCAAGTCAAGCTAAGTCCCTGCTCCCTCCCAGAACGTTCTGATTTGTCGTCGCTGCTCTCTTCTGAGTAACAGACTGCTCAGGTGCGCTACACGCAGCACGCCTGGTTCCACAGGTCTGCCCTGTTGCCGTCTCTGTTGCACATCACGTGCTAAACTTGCTTCTCGCCTGCAAAGCCGCCTCAAGGGCGGGGTGTCACAGCGGACAGCGGGGCTCTGAGTCTGGGCGGGCTGGGGCCTGGTCTCAGCCCTAGTGTTTCCTCCCTGGGCAGTCGCATCCCATTTGCTTAAACTTTTTGAGCCCCAGAATTCTCAGCTGGAAAAGGGGACCGATCATGCATGCTTTACAGGGTGATTCTGAAAATCAGGAAGACAAGGTGCTTGGCGCAAGAGCCTGACGCGCGGCAAGTGCTCAGTGCGGACAGCACTGTGCTCGCTGTCCGTGTCTGTTATTCGTCTCCACGCAGGACACGGAGCAGGACCGATGTGGCGTCACTCGGGGTCCCCGCTGGCCGGTGAACGCTGTGCTCACAGGCTGCCTCCTTGGAGCCCTGCATCCTGGGACACACTCGGGGGGCCTCAGGCAGGAGGACAGTGCCAACACGTGACCCACTGGGAGGCCTCACCATGTGACAGAGCCAGAGGCAGTGCCTGGGCTGTGACATCAGTGCCTGGGGATGCGTGGCCATGAGACAGGTTCCCCGGGAGCCAGGCAGGGCAGAGCCTCCTCCCAGTGGGTGCTCTGTGCCCGGAGCACAGCCAGGCCTCCAAGGAGGGGGCGCTGTACCCTATCCCCACCGCACACAGGGCCTGGGGAGCCGTGTCTGCATATTGGGAACCTGCAAATCACAGCCTCCCTGGGCTCTTCTGAAGGCACACGACACCTTCTAGAAGGCTCTGAAGCAGGAGGAGAAGAGAAAAATCCCCTTAGAAAAGGGAAAAGCTGTGGTGTCCATTTTATTTTAAAACAGCGTGCGCTTTCCTTAAGACATAAATGCTCGTGATGGACTCTTGGCTCCTGCCTGCTGTTCCCCAGGCCTGGAGTGAGGCAACAGGGAGATGTGAGCTACTGGCTGCAGCGAAGATATTTTCCACCCCGGAACCTGAGCGACTCAGGCAGGGTGAGTGGGCAGAGGCCAGATGGCCCCTTGGACCGGCCTGTTCCAGGGAGAATCAATCGGAGCCCCTGGAACAGTCACTAAGAGAGGGCAGCAAGTTCCTCTCTCTGCAGCAGGATTTCTGAAAATTCCGGTAACGCTGACTGTGCTACAGCGGTGACAGTGCAAGAAATTCCTGTCTGTCTCTGCTGCAGTGATAATCACAGCAGCAAACTCCCAGTCGGGGAGGCCAGGCAGCCTCTGGCCCTGGAGAATAGTCCAGGATTGCCTGTAGCATATTGTTCCACTCTGCTGGCATCCTAACCAGAGGGCTTTAGTTTCAGCATAAAATCCATATTCCAGGCCTTCACGGAGCAGAGAGGCAAACTCCATTACCACCGTTGTAAGCATCAAACGGCATTAGAACGAATTAAGGAGATTAAAGACTCCGGAGCTGTTGGGGCTCCTCTCCACCCCCTTGTTTCTTTCCTCCGGGGATTTGTTTTAAAGGCGCGGGGCAAGTTGGAGAAAGGGAGCGGTGCAAACACAAACCAATCGCGCCAACCTCCCTCCAGAACTGAGGTCTGATTCTATACCATGCATGCGTTTAATTGGAAGAGAGGTCTTTGACAGACACCCGGGGCTGGGTGCATAGACAAGTTTGAAGTTACACAGGACAGCCTCCTCCAAGGTCAGAACACAGGTCAAGTTCCATCCCCGCTTCCCGGTGGACACAAAGCCCTACTTCGGTCCGGCGGTGTGACAAAAAACAACCCAAGGAGGGCGTCAGATGTGTGCACTCTGGTGTTTGGAATTTAAGTAAAATCTGTAATTTTCCCCCTGCATTTCCTCAGAGAAATTAGCTATTCTATTCACTGCATAAATTTTCAGGTTTTGCTAGCACGACACTCAGGGTGTTGAATTTTTTATGACAAAAATGCTGTAATAATTGTTGAACAGATGTAAGTGTTGGAGACTCGGCTCTGGCAGACCTCATGGAACCTCGATTAGCAATTTAACCCTGTCCTCCCTTCCGTCCGCACACAGGGGACGAGGAGTCGCCGTTCTGAGTGGCCTCCTTGGGATGTGCACAAAGGCAAAGAAAGAGTTTTCGGGAGAGGAGGGAAAGCCCTTCCCTGGGCTCCTCTGCCCAGCCAAGGAAGGGACAACTTGGTGCGTCTGACCCCCAAATTACCGTGCTGCTGAGTTGTCTAGCCGGGTGATTAATAAACTAATTGGCATAGGGGACACTTGTCATTGGCGAGCGGCTTCCAAGCATGAGAGAGGAGCGACGACACAGCATCTCTCCGGGAGCTGGGAAGTGACAGTCTACACCCGCTCCTGGGCTCTGCCTGGCACGGGCCAGCCGGGCCCCCATTTACACCTCAAAGCCACACCACGTAGGGCTCTACCTCTTTGCTGGCTGCCTACAAAGAAGGCAGCCATGGGGGACGTGCCGAGGACTTTGTCCAGCGAGTGATGAAAGCATGCAAATGCTGCCGAATCAAAAGGTAAATCAAAAGAAAATGGCAGCCCACAAGACGAGGCGGCGGTGACAGCCCGTCAGCCGAGGAGACGCCCGACAGGCCTGGTGGCAGCGCAGAGGCTGCCAAGAGAACTGCCTGAGGAGGCTGCCGCCAACACAGATGTCACGGCGAGCAGAGAACACTCCCGTCGCTCTCGGCGGGCCCTGACGGAGCAAGAAGTGGTATTACATGTGCCACTTAAGAGAATAATACGACTAATAAAACAGGGGGTGGCTGAGGAGGGGCGGGGAAGAGGGGCTGGTGAGAAAGTGAAAGCAGAGTGAAAAGGCATGTCACGGTGTTCGGTAAAGGAGGAAGTGAATTCACGGCCGTCCTGAAATGAGTGCATGCGTGTGCGTTTGCGTGCGTGTGCATGCGTGTGTGCACACATGCACCTGCATCCCCTCGTGTCAGGGGTTGGTTTTCCTTAGGCGCTTATGGCATCTTGAGACATGTCCTGCTGGTGGGGACGTGCAGTTCTGGGGACAGCTCTGCCTGCCCAGGAGAGGAGATGACCACAGTCTTGTCTGGCTGTCCTAGGAATCAATTTTTGGTTTCTTGTCAAGATTGGGTAGCGTGATACACAGAACACACTGCTGCTTAGGCAGCTTAGCGCAGGAGAGGATCAGGGAGCGGACGGCAGGGCAAGGAGAGCCTTACAATCTATTCTGCTATTCCTGCCTCTGTGATGTCCACGTCTGGGTGGTGAGCTTCAGCTGGGAGCTCAGGGATATTTAGACCCCATGTACTAAAAATAATCTGGTCCCTTTTTCTTGTGTATTTTATTTTATTATTATTATTTTTCAAGACAGGGTCTCACTGTGTTCCTGGGGCTGGAGTGCAGTGGTATCATCACAGCTCACTGCAGCCTTAAACTCCTGGGCTCAAGCGATCCTCCTGCCTCATCCTCCTGGGTAGTTGGGACTACAGGTGCACACCACCACACCGGCTAATTTTTAAATTTTTTGTGGAGACAGGGTCTTGAATTCTCGCTATTGCCCAGGCTGGTCTTGAACTCCTGGCCTCAATGATCCTTCCTCCTAGGCCTCCCAAAGTGCTAGGATTACAGATGTGAGCCACTGCACCTGGCCGCCTTGTGTATTTTAAACTAAAATTAACATATAGCCATAACAGCAAAAATGTCCAATATAAAAACTCTAATGTGTTTTCTTGAATATGAAATTCTTCCAAAAACTGTTTCTGATGTTGGGGCAAGGCGTCTCCTGCTTTACCTGGGTCTTAAGCAGGTGTTTGGGCTGCAGGTTGGGAAACCCATTCCTAGAACGTGTGTGAAAACTAAACTGTGTATTTTGAAGTCTAAGATGATTGACTTTTGTCTAGGAAGCTATTACAGATAGGTTCTTAGCCATAAATATATAAAATTGGTATAAACCACAACATGTTGGTTTGGCCATAGGAAATCCACTTTTGTTAAATGTCAAAAACATAAAAAGCATTTGAAAGTAAGGCAGTTAATGTAACAAAGAGCCTAAAGATGTACGTTCAAGTGCCTCGGAGATGAGAGAACCTTGAACTTTAGCTGTTTATCCATCATCCCTACCCCAAGCTGCGTTTATGGGCAGGAGGTCTGTTGGTTTTGTAGCATTGAAACAGTTTTAGTGTCTCTGCTATTATCTCATTTTTGTAAATACTTCCAGAGGAATTGTCTTTCCATCTTGGGTTTGTTGTACACTCTCATAGGGTGTAACTATGTGGTAAGTCCTTCATGGAGGGTGGGAGGGAGGACTTTGGCCCAGCCTGGTGGAGTGTGAGCAGGATGCCCATGGGCAAGAATCTGTCCCCGGTCCAAATAAAGTGGATGTGTGACCCTTGGCATTTCCAAGGCTCAATTTCACAATCTATGTACAAAATCGTCCGATAACCCTCTCCACACCAGTGTGGCCGGGATTAAAGTTTACAGGAAGCTCACATTGCAGTGTGTAACATGTTAAGTGCTTCATAAATATGTGTTGTACTGAGCTCCACAGAATAATCAGGTGCTAGTCATTGAACCCACGGGATGGGTTCTACTTAGAATTTATTATATACTTAGTTTAAGCATGATTATGTACCTCAAATCATAAATTATATGAAGTGGAATTCTGACATTCATCTCTGATAGCAACTAAGAGCTACTGTCTAAGGGAATTATCTCTGTTCTGGTCCAACCCAGATGTTCCAGATGTTTCTTCTCTCTTCATCCAACTTTGTATTATTTTTAATATACCATGCATTGTGCTATCCTTGCATAAACATTTTTTTCTTGTAGCAAGGTCCTTATTTCTAAGAGCAAAGTGTCCTCAATCTATAATTACTCAATTCAGAATTTAGTACTTTCTTTCTCAATATCTATAAAAGAGATTGCCTTTTTCCAATTCTTTCTATTCAGATTCATGACCCTCACTTCTAAGTTGCCATTATTTTATTTAATGTATTCCTATTTTAATAAACTACCTCATGTTTTTGATGGACCAAGGTGAGATCCAAAAAACCACTGTCATCATCATCACCATCATCTCTGTTTCTTGACTTCATGCTGTGGGCCAGACAGTGTGTTGGGCTTTTATATATATATTTGGCTCATGATATGTCTTTGAGGTAGACACCCTTAACTTTCTTCCTATTATCCTATGCTCCCTTTCCTCTTGCCAACAGAAGGCTATTTTCAATGGCAGCAGTGTACATCATGTAAGACATTTTCTCTGGCTCCTTTGCTGCTAGGATGGCCATGTAACAAGGTTCTAGCCAGTGAGATGCAAAAATTCTGCCAGGAGTTTCTAAGAAAGCTTTTGCTTTCCTGAAAAGAGACAATCAACCTGGTTAGGGCAGCCTTGTCCTTTCTGTTTGCTTTGAACATGGCCATGATTCTACAAGATCCATGCCTGTCTTGCAGTCATTAAATAATGAGCCAATAAACCAAGGATGGATGACCAAGTGGAAAGAGAGAAGACACCTGGCTCTGTACAATATTGTTAAGCCCAGGGCTTCCTAATCCAAGTCTTCTTATATGAGAAAAACTAAGCCCTATTTGTTTAAATAAGTGTAAATCAGCTTTTCCAGTACTTGTAGCTGAAAATATTTCAATATGATTCTATAATAACATATCCCTTTTCAGATGAGGAAAACAAAAACTCAGACAGCATGTTGAAGTCAGCAAGTAAGAAGGAGCTTAGAAAGGCTTCAAACTCTGCATGCTCCTGCCTGGCTTCAGAGCCCACACACTCTGCTTCACGATGGTAGATGAAAGATGACCACAAATTTTTAGATACTCCTCCTACCAAGAGTCCCCTCCCTTTGAACCCTGCTTAGGTTCTGTGACTACTCTGATGAAACAGGGCAGAAGTGATGCTCAGGACTTACAATCTGGCAGTGTCCATTGTCTGTCTTTTGGAACTTTCTTTTGAAGGCTTGAGCCATGTAAGAAGTCTGATTGTTCCATGACTACCATGCTGGGGAGGCCACCTGTTACTGTTCTTGTCAACAATCTCAACTATGCCAACCAGACAGTGTGTCAGAAGTATGAGTGAAACCATCTTGGATCCTTCAGACCAGCCCCTCCACCAACTGAATACCAGCGACCTTTGGGTGACCTTTGTCAGCATGATGTGGAGCAGAAGAACCACCCAGCTGAGCCTTATCCAAATTCCTGACCACAAAATCATAAAGTATGATTTTTGTTTTAAGCCAAAAAATTTTGGGATATTTTGTTGTTAAGCAGAAACAGCTATTGATCAATTATCATGAATAATTGATTATCATTATAAAATGTGAGGACCGTGTTGGAGTTGTCTCCTTTATGCTTTATTTTGTCTGAGTTGCTTTTGAACACCTCAGCAAAATCACAGCCACGGCTCATTATATCTTATTGATCTAAATCTAGACTCTCCATTCATATCCTTTGTTTTGCTGCCAACTATTCCTGAGTGGCTTGGAAAGAATTCATAGTCTCTGGCTCTTTGGTTGCAAGAATAACTTTCAGGCTTTAACACCATGGCAGACTGAGCCAGTGAGCATCACCTTCATGGTACAAATATATGGAAATACTGGGGAAATAAACAGTATTTTAAAAATACACATGTAAGTTCAAAGGAAGGAAATGCCTAGGGGCTTGAAGTGGAAGGTCAGTTTTCTGATACCCTGGGGTTTCTCAGGGGTATTGACTACGGGCCCAGTGGGGGTTTGTTGCCCGTAGGAGGACAAGAGATGCAGCTCTGAATCTATATGTGGTGGGAACCAGAACTGAATCCTCAACATGAAACACACACCTTTCGAAGATCTGATAGACTAGGAGAAGAATCAAGAGGCTTGTCCCCTAGTTTGGCCTTTGAGTAGGAAAAAAAAAGCTCTCATGAGAACTCGAAGCTACAAGCCTGTAGGATGCATGCAAGTTTACGTTGCACTTGTGATGTGGGAATCCTAAATCAAAAAACTAGACATGAGTCTAGGGTCCCTGTAGAAGGAAATGCAAAATGTTTCTTTAGGAACACATCCTCAAACTCAGGCCACTTGGGAGTCTCATAGATTTAAAAATAGAGCAAAACCAAACCAAACCAAATCTCTGCAGAAGATAAACTCAACAGAAATTTATAAAAACTCTACTGGAAAGAAGACACCGGAAAGAAAAGTTAGCAGACACACCAAGCCAGACAATGGGCACCTCAAGTGAAAATAATAGAATACTTTGAAAGAGATGACAAAATAAATGTATTTATATATTTAGCAGGATTAAAGCAGAGGGGTCAGAAAGAATAGGACACAAAGAATTAACAAATAAAAGAAGAATTTTTCCATTGATCTAAGACATTATACAAATAGATCCATGGGTATCATTAGTCTTTGTGAAGACAATTATTAAGATCCTCCTGTGATTGCTCCAGACCGGAATTTTATTCTATAATCCTGTAAAGTGCAGAACATTGGGCAAAGGGAGTAAATCCTCCCTCCCAAGGAGAGAATGGCATCTCCATGTCCCTGAACTGAGTAGCACATTTGACTAAGTTCATAGCCCAGGGAAGGGGAACCTTCAACTTGGACCGAGTTCTGGCCATTGGAGGAGCCTTGAGGCAGAGACCTCGTGCAGAGCAGTCAGCTCTGCCTTTAGGGAAATGCCAGCCCTCTTGTCTCCTGAGCACCCTCAAACCCTGCCCTTGCTCCTCTCTCCTCTAGGAAGCCTGAGATGTTTAACACAAGTCTGAGCCCTCAAGAGAAGGAGAACAAGTCAAGAGGGTCTGGCTCTCTGGGATGTGCAGATCAACTTGATTCATTAGCCCACAACCTAAAAATCAGGAAAACAAACCAAAACCAAAGCCCAAAATTTCAAACCACTGCACTATTCATAGTTTCTGTGTCCCTCCTCCAAACGGGTCCTCCCCTCCCACTCTAGGGGCCATGAGACTCACAGTTGGCAACCTTCGATTTCTTAGACATTGTAGCAGTAGTGTTTTGCTGTTCATCCTGAAGAAAATGGTGACAGTTTTGCACATAGCTGTGGAATAAAGGAAATCATGACATTTCTTCACTGTGGGTGTCACACTTGATGGTTCTAGCCCATTTTCAGTAACTATAATCTGCTCTATCCTAGGAAGACTGATTTTTTCCACAGCCACCTGATCCCCCAACCCCAGAGGTAGAAGCCAGAGAGCCAGGAAAGCATTCAGGTGGGAAAAGAGCCTGCATCTTACCCAACTGTCCTCAACTCCAGCTGCACACCAGCTTTCAACATCCCAGCACCTGGGCCACACTCAGACCAAGGAAATGAGAATCCTGAGAGTGGAGTCCTGCTTGGGGTGCCAGATAAAATACAATGTTTGGTTCATACTTATACTCAAAAATTATTTGTTGTTCATTTGCAAATCGATTAACTGGGCCTTTTGCATTTTTATTTGCTAAGTCTGGCTACCCTAACCCAGGCGTTAGTGTTTTTTAAAGCTTCCGCAGGGAGATCAATGTGCAGCCCCAATGATTTCCAAACTTCAGTGCGTTTAAGAATCACCTTAACAGATCATTAAAGTGCCGATTCCCGGGCCCCACCTCTCGGGACTCTCAGTCTGTACATACGGGACAGGTCCCAAGAATTAACATTTCTAACCTGCTCCTGGAGGAGGCTCTGGCCACTGTGACTCTGACCACACTTTGGGTGGCGGCATTCTGTTCCTGAAGGCCTAGGCATTGAACTCAAGGCTTCCCACTCCTGCCCCGTCCTTCCCACTGTGCACAGATCACAGGGGTTTTATGCGGACACTTTGCCTACAGTGCTGACCTGTTTCTCTCAGTTCTCTTCACGGTCCTCTTCTCAAGTGTCTCGTTGTGGAGCTAGTTCCTTGGGTTTAACAGTATTTTACCATAATCCGTTTTAGTCAGAAGCTAAAGCTAAAAGCTCTGCACTACCCCCACGTCTGACTGTGTGCAGGGCCTGCTAGGAATGAAGGGCCCCTAAGGCACCATCCCCAGTCTTAAGGGAATTTGTTGCATCTGAGACAAAAAAAAAAAAATTATATTTGGAGAGAGAGGAAAAAAATAATAAGGTGGTTTGTCTCAATATTTCATATTGAGAATTATTTCCTGAAGAAATTAAAGAGGTTCAGAGGAGGGAGGGACATTGGAGGCCAGGAGCAGGAGGAAGAGGAGTGGGAACAGGAAGGAAGAGAACAATTATTCCAGCACCTTCTAAGACCTTGCTTTTCTTGCCAGGAGCTTTACCTCTGTTCAGCAACTTACCGACTTTGTGATATTGGAAAAGTTACCTAAACTCCTGGAGCCTCAGTTTCCTGTTTTGTAAAATAGTCACACTGATGCTGACTTTATCGGTTTGTGAAAGATTACATATAATAGTCCTAAGGTGGTACCTGGTGCTTGGAAGCTTCCAGACTCTGCTGCCCCATGAGCTGAGTGGGTGATGTCAGAGAGCAGATATTGGGCAAGGCCCATCCAGCTCCAGCCGATAAGCTTCATCTTCCAGTTTCCTGAGACAAAGAGATGGTATTTTTGTGGCATCTTGCAGTTTTTAGATGTGTGTGAGACATTTAAAAAAAATAATGCCATTGTCAAAAAAATAAAAAAAGATGATAGATGCTGGCATGGATGTGTGAAAAGGAACACTTATACACCGTTAGTAGCAACGTAAATTAGTACAACCTCTATGGAAACAGTATGGAGATTCCTCAAGGAAATAAATATAGACCTACCATTCAGTCCAGCAATCCCGCTCCTGGGAAAAGAAGAAATTTTATTAAAAAGACACCTGCACCCATATGTTTATCACAGAACAATTCACAATTGCAAAGATATGGAACCAACCTAAGTGTCCACCAACAGGTGAGTGGATAAAGTGTGACATATATATTTTTATATATAATGTATATATATATATATAACTGTACCTTGTTCAGTTCATCTGTGAATCTTGTTAGGCCACAGTTTGTCTCTGTTCAGCCTCTGGATGGGATTTCCTTGGGTCCAAGTGGCCACTCTGATCCAATTGATTGATGTCTCCGGTGCAGCCCTTACACCAAAGCCTAGTGATTGGGACCAATTTTTGTTCTTAATCTTGTCTTGATTCTATCCTGTATCAGAGCTTTATCTCAATTAACTGACACCGCCAAGATTTCTAAGTAGATATTTTACTTGTATTTCTAAGTAAATAGTATCACTCTTATTTTGTAGGTAAAGAAACAGAGACCTACTGATGCTAAATATATAATTCAGGATGGACCAAACCAGTGAGTGGTGGAGCCAGGTCCCTGGATGGCTGTCCTTGGATGTCCCTAAATTTCGATTTTGTGTTCTTTTTCCTGACATAGTCCCATTGTCTTGGCAGAGTTCCTTGGCCTGGATCTGGTTGGATGAAGTGGAACAGGCCACGCAAAGAGGACAAAGGGCAGGGCCACATACCAGGTGACAAGGTCCCCTTGAGTTGAAGGCACCCATCCGGGGGAAGGAGGGGTGCAGAGTGGGTTTGGCTGAGTTGGCCAGAGCTGGGGAGCATGGTGAACTAGGTGGCCTGCAACCCCGTGGGAGGTTTCAGAATCCCAAGGACTAAGCGTGGAGTAGCATTTCCTGGACCCTTAGTCCATACTATTCACGTGCCTAGAGCAGACCCAGGCGGAAAGAGGAAAAGCAATAATCAGCAGGCTCTGTGAGAGGGTGTGTCCCTGGTCACAGGTGACACTGGGGCAGAGCGCTGAGCTCACAGCTGTCCTCTGAAGCCCTACACAGCCTTTAAATTCCTTATTCCGCCCAGTGGAAACAGTTCACTAGTGAAGATTTCTGCACAGGCATCTAATGCTCGAAAGAGATTTGCTGATGTAACAATTATTTGCACTATTTATATTCAAATGTTCTTTTAAAAAACGCAGCCTCAGAATTTACTGATAGTAACTGTGTGCAAATCAGGAAACTTATCTCCTTTTTATAGGCTAAAATCAAATTACACTTTACATTTTTTTCCCTTGCAGAATATTAGATTCTGATGTCTAAATGACTTGTGTTTATGAAAAAGGTGAATTTTAAGAACAAATTTTAAAACTGCATAAGCAATTTAATGGGTGTTTTTAGAAAGTGAAAATAATCTGCCGTTTAGTATTTATGTGAAACTGGAACTCACATCATCACATCAGTTGGAGCTGAGTCCTGAACATCATCACAGCCCAGGTTTTTGTTTATAATCTCATGGACCACAGGACTGTTGAATAAAGTTCTAAAAAAAAAAAAAGTTGGTTGATGTCCCTGTTTTTTCACTTGTTTTCTGACCTGTAGTCTGAGATCTGATTGAGTTCTCAATATCCTGCAAGTCACAGACTCTATCCCCATTTAGGAACACGTTTGTAGTTGTCACATGGTTTTCAGTGTTCTTAATGAGCTGTTAACAAGCTGTCAATTACCTATGCAAATGAGGGAGGCCGACATCTAGAGGTGGCTGTGTCTGGAGTTAAAGAGTGCTACCTTGGAATGTTACGAAATCAATCATTCTTGCTTTAATAGCTGTCTTTACCCATGTGTCTCTTGTCATGTCTGGGTCTTTTTTCATTATAATACCTACCACATAAGAAAAGCCCTCTGGGAATTTTGAAGGTGCTTAGAAAAGAGCTTACCTAAATCTTTCATAACTTTCAACTTGGCTTACAGATTGCCTTAAATGTAGGCTTACTTTTCCACCTCTGTCTTTCCAGACACACTAAAGCATTCCGCGGAGCAGGAAAGGCACTGCTACTCCCGTGCTGGCGGGAAGGGGCTCCTGCTCACCCCTTAGCCCCAGATCGGGGGGATTATTTGAGATCTTTTGTCCTTGTCTCCTCTGCAGCAAATGTCTGTATTCCCTCCACCGTTTGGTGAACCCCTGGGTGAAGTTACACTGACAATAGATAAGTCAAGCTCGTGGTAGGGACGACATAGGCAAGCTTGTTCACTGAACGTTCGAGGCACCGTGGATACAAGAGTGAATGGAAACAAGATTACCTTCATGGGACTGAAGACAGATGACCAACAAGAACCACATGGATAAGGAAATGACACAGGGGTATGAGAAGGTGATGCATGGTATGGAAAGCAGAGAAAGAGCACAGTAAGGAAGACCTGGAGTGTTTGGGTGGGGCGGTTGCCGTCTAAATAGATGTGCACGTGGGCCCCATTGAGGAGGTTATGTTTGAGCAAAGATGTGAAAGCAGTGAAGTTGTTGGTGACGGGGACACCAGAGGAAGGGCGTCCCAGGCAGAGCCAACTGTCAGTGCAAAAGCAGGTTCCAGAAGATTACAACGGGTCCCTGCATGTAAGCTCCCTGGCTCTTCCTCTGGATAAAAATGGGAAGCCACTGCTATTGTGTGTCCCCCCACTCCCGTTAATGTTCTACTTGGGGTACTTTTTAGATTTACAGAAGACTTGCAAAGATAGAACAAGATTTCACCCAGCTTTCTCCAGTGTTCGCATCTTACACAGCCTTGGCACCTTGATCAAAACGAAGAAATCAACCGTGGTACAATACTATTAAGGACTCTACAGACTTTGTTTTGATTTTGCTAGTTTTTCCATTAGTAATCTTTTCTCCCCTCTCTGTTTCAGGATCCAGATTCATCCATTTGGTCTCTCCTCAGTGTCCTCTAGTCTGTGACTCTTTCTGGTCTTTTCTTGACCTTGACACTGTTGAAAAGTACCCAGGAATTTCTACACGTCTCAGCTTGGGTTTGGCTGATGTTTTCTCATGGATAGTCTGAGGGTGCAGGTTTTGGAGAAGAACATCACAGAAGTGATGTGCCCTTCTCGTCCCACTATGTCAGAGGACACCTGGGAGCCACATGACTTGTCACTGGTGACGTTAACTTTGGCCACTTGGTTAAGGTGGTGTTGGACAGGTTTCTCCACTATAAGGTTACTATTTTTAGTTTTCCATATTCTATCTGTTGGGATTAAGTTGATAAATCCAGCCTACACTCAGGGGAGGAGATTTAAGCTCTGCCTTCTGAAAGGAGGGCTTTCAAGGCATTTGGAGTCGTGTGTTAAAACAACCACAGTAATTAAAAAATTTGAGAGGAGAAACTCTGAGACTACGAAAATGTCCTATTCTTCCTCAAAAATTTGCTCACTAATTTTAGCATTTGTCAGTGCACCTGGCCTGTAGCGTTTATTAAGGCGATGTTCTAATGGTGACAGTCTAGCTCCGTCATACTCTGGTACCAGGTTGACAGCAACAGTGAACTATATTTTTGAGAAATGTGATTCCAGGATTCTGGATGGCAATAAGCTAGTTTTCAGGCCCCTGAAATGACTCAGGTAAAGGATAATGGTGGCCAGGATCAGGTCGGGGCAGGGCTCATAGGCCATGTGGTTGGACTCTGGACATAAATGGGAAATATATTCAACAGGATTTCGTAGCAGATTGGTTGCAGAGCTGTTAGAAACGTGGGGATGCCATCATTTGAGAGGGGAAAGGCAGAGGGTGTAGCACGTTTGCTGGGCTGTCAGCCAGGTGTTCAGTTGTACGGGACATCTTAGTAGAGATGTCAAATAAACAGTCAGATAACTGAGTGGAAAGTTTGGGCGAGAGATCCCTTTGATTACCTTTGAAACTTCTCCAAGCTGCATTTGAGATTTCTCCATAGGTACCCTCAATAAACATTCTTATTGTGAAGGTTGAAAGACCATCCACAGACTGAGAGAAGGCATACGCAACACAAGCACTTAGAACAAGAATTGGTGCAAATAATTTGTTGAAATAAAAACCCTGAACAACAAATTCATAAGGGTGACAACATGCCATGAAAGCTGGCCAAAAATACGAAGGTGATTCACAAAAGAAGAACCCTGAGCAATCAATAAATGTGGAAAGATGCTCAGTGGTAATCAGAAAAGTGTAAATGAATGCGACCATAGGCTACCATTTCATACTCATCCAATTGCCAATTTTTTTTTTTTGCCAAAAATTAAAAGCTCTGGTGATACCAAGTGTTGGAGAGAACATGGAGAAAGGAGATGGCTGCACACTGTTGTGAGTGTAAATTGGTGTACTCCTTGGTGAAGCAATGCAAAGAAATCTAATAAGATTGGAAGGTGATCAGGAATGTGGACCTTGCAGCCTCACTGGGAGGGACCACACTCGGTTCTACCTCTCCTTAGTTGCGTGATTGTGGGCAGGCTAGTGAATCTGTCTGCATCTCAGTCTTCTCACCTGTTAAATGGGGATAATACTATAATCTACCTCATTATTAAGCTCTTAGAGCTCAAAAAAAGTTAGCTGTTACTTGTATTAGTAGAGTTAAAGGGTTTTTTCCTCCCAGAAACCAGCAATTCTACTTCTAGAAATAAAACCAAGGAAAAAGTGTGCCTAACAAGGCAGATGCAAAGGAAGTTCACAGCAGTGAACTGTGAAGGAAGGAAACAGTTACGGTGAAGGAAAAAATACAAGAAAAGGAAACAACTACGTGCTCGTTCTCATGATGGAAAAATGTACACTGAAATGTACACAATGAAATATTATAGCACTGTGAACAGGTGGAAGCTAGAGTTACATGTTCTGAAGCGAATAGATTTAACAAACACTACTGAGGAAACAAGCAAATTGTAGAATATGTACAGTCTTCAGCCTGCTGTGTATGTTATTTTGTTTGAAGTATATGAAGAAAACCTGGCCTCTGACAAGTGCATAGTTGGAAAAGCAAAAAGTAGTTTAATAGTTTTTTCAGATAATTTTGAATATTTTTCTTTGATACTGCAACAAAATTTAGCAAGTAGCAGTACTTAAGGGTTAGCTGTAATGTGAAATCTGAAAACATATTAATGCGCTTTTTATATTTTGTTATATTAAAATCCATTGTCCATATTGAACTTTGAAAGGAATTGATGATGCACTAAACTCGTGTGATTTTGCAACCTCATCGTTGGTCTTTTGGAATATAAATATATTAGTTCACTGAGTCATGCAAATCTTCCAAATAGTGATGCATTTAATTATGAAATATTTTAAAATCCACATCGATGATATACCAGCAGCCTCATCAGAAAATATTGCTAAGTATTGGGTCTCTGTCATGCTCACAGTGGTAGACAGGCATTTTCTAAAGTGCAAATATTTTAATTTGAATCCTGATATTATCAATTGATTCCTTGGAAATAGATAGGCTCATTTTATCCAATTTCGAGGAAACATGTCTGTTAAATACCCAAGTCTGAATAGCCATAATTTTTCTGTCAGTTTTTTTTTTTAAGTAAAAATATTGTTGCACGAAACAAGGGGCCAGTTCAACTTGCAACTCAAGCCGTCAATCACCCGTGTCTTTTCCCCAAGACAACCATCGCGCTTCGTGGTACAACAGAGGTGCTCTATGTGCGCTCCCCACTTTGTTACACAGAAAACTGCAGGAAGTGCAGGGAAGAATCCAGTGACTTCCAGAAGAGTTTGTGCCACTGTTTTGGTTCATGCTTAGATACCAGCAGTTGCGCCAAGCGTCGTTTTCGCACCGTCAGTACAAACGCCGACAGAGTAGAAAGAGGTACGCCATGTCTTACTACTACTATGGGAATAATTTTGACCTTGTAGACACCTTGGCAGCATCCTGATCGTAGACCGCTCTTTGCAAACTACTGCTCCAAAACAAGTCTAGTCATTTTGGCTGGTTGGCTTGCCTACTGTGCTCACACGCCCGCCTCAGAGAATTGCTCCAGCTCTCAGTGTCTCAGGCGCGGGTGGCAGGCCATATAGTTTCTCTCTTCCAACTATGGCCAGGACTTGTTCAAGAAAGGGCTGGAACCTAGCTAGAAAGCATTCAATCCACCGGCAAGGTGGTGACCTATGGGTTCTCTTTCCGGAGAGTTTAAGTCACAGAGACGTACCTAGCCGGGCAGTCGTGGCACTGGAAATGGAAGCCATGTTGAATGGAAGCCATTTTGTCCACCTAAATGCCGTCGAGGAAGCAGCGGAAGCTAGCACGTTGTCTGCAGGTAGAAGCAGGAAAACGAAGCTGTGTAGAGGAGGCTGGGGATGAGAGCCCCCAAAGTGTCACTCACGAGAGCTAGAGCAACAGTCAGGAATAGAGAGACAGAGATGAGAGAGAGAGAGAGAGAGACAGAAAGAGAGAGAGAGAGAGAGAGAGATAACTGACTCCCAATAAAACCCCTTTTCCTTATGTTAATTTGATTGCATTTCCTAACAACACAGAACATGACAAAGGCTCCAGGGGAAATTCAGACAAAGTGAAGAGGGAATTAAAATCTTGAAGTCTTTAATTATGAGAATGCACCAGGACTCTTAAAAACCTCCATTAGAAATTCACTGAAACAAAATTTTCAGAACTTTTGGGTGGCACAGGAAGTATAGGTCTACCTTTTTTTCATAGATCTCCAGAGGATATTTTATGTTAAAAATAGATTTTGATATCAGAGTCATAGCTTAAGATCCTGACCTTGGCCACCACTGACCCTGATTGCTCTGAAATGTACAAAGGCTCTGGAGGCCAGGACTGGGCGACATCTTTCTGGCATGAGCCCTCCTTAGGATTCCCTCTGAAACAACCCCCACCAGATTGCCTGCTAATCGCCCCCGTTGTATCTCCGTGGTCAGAATGCCATTCTGGCTTTATTTTCTGTTTTCTATTTGTACATAGGATAATCTTTTTTTATTTCCATCTGCAAACTCTAGGGGGTAAATTTTGAGCATGATGCGCAGAGGTTTAGCCATGGGACTCTCATTACCGTTAATGGGAATGACAGCACCGAGTTTCAGAGCCCGAGAACATTTACCCTCAGATGATGGTGTTTTGTGGTTGGATTTTTAATTGTATTTACAAATAAAGCCGACATACAAACAGCAGCAGCTCCCGGGAAGACGGCATTTTAGAAAATGGGCGGGAAGTCGGACTGTACTTGGATACCCAGACAAGTGCAGTTCGGAATTGGAGAGGGGTGGAGTGAGTCTCTGCAGCGTTCATTATCACTATTCTCATTGCGGTAAAACACACATAATGTGGACGTTCCTATCTTTAAGCGTACCGTTCAGTGGCATTTAAGTACATTGTAGTTCTTGTGCAAACATCACCATCAGCCATCTCCAGAAGCTTTTCGTCAACACAAACAGAACCTTGTCTCCGTTAAACACCAACTCCCAATTTCCATCTCTCCAGCCCCTGGCAATCACCATCTACTTTGACTTTATGAGATTGACTCCTCTAGGTACCACGGGTAAGTGGGATCATACAGTATTTGTTCTTTTGTGACTGGCTTATTTCACTTAGGGTAACGTCCTCGAGGTTCATCCATGCTGTAGCTGGCGTGTGCCGGGATTGCCTTTCGTTTTAAGGCCGAACAATATTTCATTGTGTGTGTACATACTGCACTTTGTTTATCTGTGTATCTATTGGTGGACACTTGGGCTGCTTCCACCTTTTGTCTATTGTGAATAATGCTGCTATGGACACGAGTGTACAAATATCTGTTTGAGTCCCTGTTTTCAATTTTTTTATTGATTGTATACCCAAAAGTGAAAGTGCTGGATCACACGGTAATTCTATGCTTAATTTTTTGAGGAACTACCTTACTACACACAGGGACTGCGCCAGCAAAGCAGCGGAGGTCTGATTTCTCCCCATCTTTGCCAACACTGGGTCAGTTTCTGTTCTGTGTGTTTTTGTGCGTGTGTTTATTTTTTTTAATAATGGCCGCCCTAATGAGTATGAAGGTTTTCTACATCTTGAAAAACACCCGACAGATCATGTATTCTTCTGTTCATTTATTTTTTCTTTCCTAGCCCCACTGTCCTCAAACTTTAAAACTCAGAAAATACTCCCTGAACCCCAGAATTGATCAGGTGCCCCCACCTGAAGCACCCAAAATGCTCTCTGCGTGCTTCTATTGCTATGTGTGTCACGTCATTTCTAGTTTGTGGATTTGTGGCTTGTAAGTTTGTCTCCCTCACTGTCCCTCTGTGCCGTTGTTAAAAGCAGCATCTGTCCTGTGGACCTACTCGGCATCTAGCACCTAGTAGAGACTCAACACATATGTATTGAATGAATGCACTTAAAGCCACTCTGTTCTGCTTGGCAAATAAATCTTTAAATATGAAGAACAAAAAGGCTTATTACCGGGGTGACTATATCAAAATTCAGATCGCGCAGTAACAAAATAACACGACTGTAAACACAGAGATGAGAAAAAGTAAATTGACTAAATTATTAGTGTCATTTTGATTTCAGAAAGTGCTGCTTCTTTACACATAAGCAGTTACAAATGCAGCCTATAAAAGTTAATATTCATAACATGATTATCTTTCAATGAAAGTATTAGGGAAACACAAAATAATAATAATGGTGATATGCAGGGGCGGGCTTCCATGGTAACCCCGGCGCATCGGCTGAAGCGTTCAAGCGAGGAGCCGCGGCACGTGCAGACAGGAGCCCCTGCCGCCGGTCTCAGAGTGACCCTCAGTGAGTGCACGGAAGATCATGATTACTTGCATTTCTTGATTACTGATTATTTAGAAGGCACTTTGGAAATTGCAGATAGCTTGCTTGCCCAGGGGGATTGCAATCCAGATACGATAAACAAGGTGGAAGCTGCGGAAGGAAGGTTAGACAGAAAATACTGGAGGGATCCCCGTTTTAACGTTACTCTTCTCTGCATTTTTATTCTGTCTTTCTTTTCTCGCTTTTTAGTTTACTTTCTGGTTAATTGTAAATTTTTAAGGGCGGTGTAGACAAGTGCGTCGTGAATGGGGGCTCCCGTTAAGCACGCATCAGGCTGAGGGAATTGCGTGAGATGAAAACGGGAACGCGAAAGAAGGGGATGTTTAAGGCTTTGGGCACCGGGGAAGGATGTCAGAGACGGTTTAGCTCAGCGCTTTCATTTTACAGGTGACGCATTTTAGAGTGAGCATCTGAAAGAGAAGGTCATGGGCGGGAGCAAGGATTGTACCGAATGGTGACAGCAGACCTGGGTGTGTTAACCTAGGTGTGCTCGCTGTAGGGCAGAGGCTGGCATATACATCAGGTATAAAGCTAAGACACTCACGCTCGGGAGGGAGTGAGGGTCATACAGACGGATCATAGCCCTGGGGGACGGTGAAGGTGGCTGGACTCGGGCTTGCCCTGACTCAGTTCTCCTGGGATGGGCCGCGTGGAATCGCCTAACAGGCTGATTCCCTCCAGGCCCCGTAGGACAACGCAGGGGGTCTAATGTACCTGGAGGGGCCAATAAATATGTTTAAATTTATATTTTCTTGATAGTCAGAAGAAAAATAGAAATACAATAATAATAAATGTGCAGTAATGAATCCACCATGCATTATTTGCACCTTTATACCAATACAGCTATTACTATAAAATATTAACATAGTATGTGTTTATGGAGGAAGGGCAAACAAAGGCAAAAGCTATAAAATATAATTTTATATATACATATATATTTACGGAGGAAGGGCAAACAAGGCAAAAGTGCCTCAGGCCCACAAAAATCGTGATGCAGCCCCACCTCCAAAGTTCATGACCCCAGCTTGAATTTCTCACTGAGTACTCCTGGATCTGTTTATGGGAATACAATTTTGTGAGTAAGCTGGGCTCAAGATCCAAGATCAGAAGAATGATGATATTTCTATATTATTTAAGACTTTCAGTAGTAGGCATCAGGAAATCAGTTGAAATTGGCTTAAGCGGAAGAGAGAATTAGTGGCTCTTAAAACTGAAAAAAATCTAAGGGTCTCCAACTTCAGGTATGGCTGGAACCAGATGCCCAAGCGATAACATTCAGAGTATGTGTCCCCTCTCTCTACGTGCTACTTCCCTCTGCCCTGGCCTCGTTCTCCCCAGACCTGCACTGCAGAGATGCTCGTCCGCAGCTCGGAGCTGACATCCCGCCAGGTGAGCTTTCTCGGGGGCTCCAGCACATGCCGCAGCAATGGGAGTTTGCCCGGAAATGGGCTACGTCTTTATTTGCATCATCTCGTTAAATCCTCGGCTCTGGCCCCTGAGATAAAATCCAGTCTTACTCCCCTTTTAGAAGCAGACATGGAGGATTCCAGAAGTTAGCCCAAAGGTGGCCCTGAAATTCTCTGACTCGCACGGGGTCAGTGCTCTCTGGCAGAGCAGCCGAGCTCCTCACCTGGCACCCAGGGTCCCTACAGTTGGACTCCCACAGTCTCTTTCAGCCCCTGGGCCTCCTCTTCCTTCCTGCTTCACTGGAGCCCTCTCAAGTCTCCAGCTTTCCCACCTCTGTGCACTGGCTCCTGCTGTTCCTGCCCCCGGCTGCCTTCCCTCTCCCCTGCACACCTTCAAGTCCTCCCCAGCCCCAAAGCTGCCCGTGATACCACAGAGGAGGGTGATCTCCGTTAGTCCCCTGCCCTAGATTGTGTCCCCTTCTTCTCATGACCCTTAGCACATTATCCTATAGAGCAGTGGTCCTCAACCTTTTTGGCACCAGGGACCGGTTTCATGGAAGATAATTTTTCCATGGACTGGGGGACTAGCAGGGGATTGGAGGGGGGATGGTTTTGGGATGATTCAAGCACATTTCATTTACTGTGTGGTCCAACCTCTCTGCTAATGATAACTTGTATTTGCATTCGCTCCCCAGTGCTGGCATCACCACCTCAGCTGCACCTCAGATCATGAGGCATTAGATTCTCATAAGGAGTGCGCACCCTAGATCTCTTGCACGTGAGATTTATAGTAGGGTTCGCGCTCTATGCAAATCCAGCGCTGCCGCTGATCTGGCAGGAGGCGGAGCTCAGGCAGTGATGTGAGAGATGGGGAGCGGCTGTCAATACAGATGAAGCTTCACCACTCACCTCCTGCTGTGCAGCCCAGCTCCTAACAGGCCACAGACTGGTACCAGTCCATAGCCTGGGGGTTGGGGCCTGCAGCTGTGGAGTAATGATTATATGGATGTCATTTCTCCTATTCAAGAGGTCACTTCTGGACAGCTGGGCTCGGAGCGCAGTCACCTTCGTATCTCTTTACTCCACCCCCATGTCCTTAGAAGCCTCCATAGTACCTGCGGTCCAGAAGGTGCTCATTAAACATGAGTTCATGAATTAATAACCTGGCTCATTGGGTCTCCAAATTACCTTAACTGAAAGGGCTGGCACACAGGTAGGCTTGTGAACGTAGCGTGCAGATGAGAGCACAGAAATTTAGAAGCAGAGAATAATAAAAATGTGAAAGGAGCCAAGGAAATAGCGTTTCTATACACTAGCAAGCTTTAAGCTTAAAAGATACTATTATCTATTTCAACTGCTCTGAGTTCTACTAATTTCCCCAAGAAGAGATCAGGATACAGAGAGGTGAAAAGACTTGCCCCAGTAATTAGCAAAAGTGTTAGCTTCCGTTTGTGAGGCCTCTGTCTCAAGCGAGGCCCTACAGGCAGTATTTCCAATCGTCACAGTGACCCGCAGCGAGAGTGTCATTATTTTGATTTGACAGATGAGAAAATGGAAGTCTGAGGGGTAAGGTGTCTAATGTCATGATGCCACTGGCGAGGGGCAGTGCCACGATTTGAATCCAGATGTGCCCCAACAAAAGTTAATGTTTTTTTCTTTCTTTCCCTGCACATCATACTGTGTTATTGGCTGTGCCGCTGGGACTAAAAGTAGTGTTTCTTCACTCAGAGTCCGGTGCCTTTGATACTTTGGTGGGTGAAGACCTCTGTATATTAACATAACTCACTTTCTTAATATATAATATTTCCGTCAATCACCATGGGCCATTTGGGGCCTACTACATTCCTTTTATTGGTGAAGGTTGTCTTTGGCATAATAAGAAGGAAAAATCTTTATTACAGAGAAATAGATGGAAATTTTAAAACAATTCAAATGCAGACTACAAAAATGTGTTCATGCTGAAAAGGAAGGAATATGAACCTGAACCCTCAAGCCAGGGATAGCTCACAGTTCCTTTTTCTCTTGTCCTGATCGCTGGCCCCAGCCTGCCCATTCATCTTTTTCTTACACTGATATAAAAAAATCTTTACTGTCCTTTAGCACAAAGCAATGTGGCTTTAGGGCCGAGAGGGCCGAAGGATGAAGTTGGGAACCTGGGATTGTTGAGGTCAACAGAATCTCTACTTTTCTATGACTCAGCCTAAAATATTGCCAAGCGCTTCTCTGGCCCGTAATGCGGTTACATTGTGTTTTACTACACTTACTAGTATTTGAAATATCTCTGCATTGATCTGCTTGCTTCCTTGCTGTCTCTCCCCTCTCCCCCTGCAATGTATGTAAGCCTAGACTTCATAGCCATCTTGGTCATGGGTGCATTGTTTGATATACAGCAGAAATTGAAAGAAAGAATGGACCACTGTTGAAAGGATAAGTGTAATTAAAGCCATTTAATGGGAGCCCACAGTCTAGCACTCCTAGACAACACCCTGGTCTCTCCTGGCTCCTACGTTCAAATGGATCTGATTCCTCTGTGCCTGCTGGGCCCTGGGCCCTGTAGGGGAATTGGGAAGTCTCCGGGGGACAAAGTAGAGGAACGTTCCTAGGCCAAGGGGTCCCCATGAAAGAAGGGGATACCAACCTTGCATCTTATTGTTGCCTTGACTTTGAAAGGCTCCTTGGAAAGTTTGGAACTCCATCGAAAAGTGATTAGGTGGGACTTTTTAGAGGGTGGCAACTGCACCTTGATTTGTAGATGATTGAAAGTGGATACCTGCTCATCTGGTGGGACCCTAATCAGGGCTGAACACCTCTTCCGCTCAATAGGAATTGTCATTACAATCAATGGTTTGCACTGAGTGTAAATCCTCCAGTCCAATCACTAGGACGTGATCAATGAAACGGCTTTTTTGATATCAATAGGAAAATGGTGTATAAGGTAAGTCAATGGGGAAAGTTTCCAACTTTCCTCAGCAAACTTCTGATTCTTTGGCAATTTATAAATTGGAGTGATATGCGCTGCGTGCCTCCCCACCCCCACATGACAGCTTGCTCTTCGGGAAGCCTCTCCCAGTCTCTCGCCAATCTGTGAGGTTTCTTGGTTTCGAATGTCAGCCTCTTACCCTGTGACAGAGAGTATGGAGGGAACGTTATGTTGTGTTCGACAAATAGCAGGTAGTTTTTCTTTCATTTGCTCATAATCACTTAAAGAGTGAGAGAGCGGGGGAAAAAAAAGAACACCCCAAACAACCTCCCATCCCTTGATATTTCATCAGCTGCTGCGTATAATCAATGAGGTTCCTGAACAGAAATTGAGCTGCCGCGGCCGCTCTTAGAGCCCACAATCAGTGTGAGAGCTTCCTGATGAGTTTGATATTCAACTTATCCAGACGATTCTCTTTGGACTAATTAGGACTGGGGGAGCTTGGGGAAATGCAGAGGTTGGCTGGGACACAGCTGCCTTAGAATTGCGAGGCCCAACAGGGACGCCCCGGGATAGGGAGAAGTCGGCAGAGCATGAGAGGTTGGCTCACGTGGTGGCCAGGGGGCCAGAGAATGTAGGTTTCGTTCCGCCTGTGAGTATCCTCGATTGCTAGGTAACCATGGCCACAACTTGCGTCTCAGGGTCCACCAGGAGACAGTGCGGTCAAAATTCCCTTTCTGCCACTTACCAGCTGAATAACCCTAAGAAGTAATGGTGGCATTAATAGTGATAATAAATATAATAATACTAACAGCAGCAATACTAGAGCTAACATTTTAAGCATTTAACTACATGCCGAATATTGTCTAAGTGTCTTCCATGCGTTAAGTTATTAAATCTTCATAGCATCTCTCTTAGTTGCCCTTAGTATTGCCATTTGTCATACAAGGCAACAGAGGCACCTCAAGGCCAAGTGACTAGCCCAAGTCACACAGCCAGTAGGAGATGACCAAGTGTTGAACCCAGGGACTCCGGTTATGGAGCCCAGGCTTTTCGTTAGCGAGTCAGTCCCCTCTCCTGGACTCCAATGTGAGGCCTGGGCAAGAGGAAATGTGAATGCCTTCTCTGTAAGTGTACAAATAGAAACCGAGGTGTCAGACCGAGAGCTCCTGATCCCTAACCTAGCTCCTGCCCTAGCACTGGAAACATAATCTGAAAGCACGCTCTCCTGATGGACGGGCCAGTGGCGTCATTCTGATGCACTAAGGAGAATATTATCGTCATAACCTTTCAGCGAACTGCCCCGTGGCTGGGATGATTGTCTGCCAGCTCAGAGCAGTCACACGGGCAGTGACAGCCAGTCCGGCAGAAACAGATCCAGTACAGCATCAATAGGAATTTTGTCTTCTTAACTCCCGGATGCGTTTTTCTCTGTTGCTGCCTTACACATTCCCAGGGATTACTCTGCCGCTCTGACTTCCTGGACAGTTTGATTTTCCTTTCTAAAGGATGGTGTCTTCTCCTTCCCTGTGTCTCCAACACTCAGTGCACTGTCTGGAACTCGGTAGGATCATCATCTTTCTGTCTGGTTTAAATTTTCCTGTTTGTGTTGATATTTTGGCATCTAGAAGTTTCTCGGATATACATTCTAAATTCTGAAGTTCCAATCATGTGCCTTCCTGCTTTCCCCTCAGCCAGTTGGAAACCCTTTATTGCTACTTTGCACATGGCCCGAGCTAGACTCGATTGACATGATTAATATGCTGTGCGCAGTATTAGTCAGGATGAGCTAGGTTATGCTCCTCACTGAGGCTATAACAAACATTCCCTGGATCTCAGTAGCGTCTGAAACCAGAGGTTTATTTTGTGTTGTCATGAGGGCTGGCTCTGTATCTGTTCACCATGGAACCCGGGTAGAGGAGTAACCACCATTGTCTCCAGTTGCTGTTTCAGTCGGGAAGAGCTCTGGAGGATCTGGCCCCAGTAATTGAAGGGGACACACGTGATTTCCACTCATGTTAAAGGCTAGAACTTGTCACTCTGCCCCACTCAAAGCCAGAGAGGCTAGGAAGTGCAATTCTGCAACTCTGCACTGTGCTAGGGCAGTGGAAAGCCAGCAGTATCGGGTAAGCAGCTCTAATGACTACCACATGGCCCTCAAGAAGTCCTCGTCTAGTCTAAGCTACAAGCAAGGAATCCATTAAGCTAGAATACAAGACAGAAAGTGATGAGTGGTTTAAAAGTCAAAAGTGATGCCGGCAGAATGGGAGAAAGAGAAATAACGTTTTTGCACATATCTTAGGTTCAAAGACCTTTGCATATGGGTTCCGATCGACTTCTCAGCAGTCTTATAAGACAGATATTATCAGCTCCACTTATCACATAATAGGAAACTTTAGAGAGCCGAGGATTTGTGCAAGGCCAGTGAGCAAACAGCCACGCTTTTCCCTTGCTCTGATGCAAGCCACGAGACAGCCTGGTGTGTGTCATGTCCCGGAGAGCCCGAGTCCAGCGTGTGGCGTGAAATAGATTCTCAGCAGACGATGACGGAAGGAAGGGTCCATTTGAAGGATTGCTTCCTGATTCACAAGCCAGGGTGGATCCACCATGTGTATTTGAGTATGGTCAGTAAGTGATAGCAGGTGAACGGAGCCTGCACCACCCACTGTGAGCAGAAGCTGTCCGGAGTGTTGTTCTTTCTCTCTTTCTCTCCTCCACAGGGACGAGTTCTCATGCTTCACTCACGGAAGGATGTACCCTTTTGTGCACACCCGAGACAACCCAAAGCAACACCATCCAAAGCCCTCTCCCCCGTTTATTTTTTATTTTTCAAAATCTTATCCTTTTCCTCCTGTTCCTTCTTTAGTTTCTACTATTTCTTTTTTTATTTGTATCTGGAATTATTGAAGAATGACTATGCAGCCTAATTTGCATGTGCTTCTGCTTGCAAAATCAAAAAAGGCACCAGGAAAGAATTTTTTTGTTGTAAGTCTGAGATATTGAGTTGTTTTCACATCTTGAATAGAAGCAGCACTTTTGCATGTTACAAAGTAGCACAACACCATGAATCACACAATAAGCATATGAACATTTAAGATAAATATTGCAGAAATAATTAAAGTGAGTATAAAATGCATTTTATCTATTAGCAGGACGACTCCTGTTTTGAGAAGGATATAAAAGCTTAATTATTTAAGGAAGCCATACATTGAATTGGAGACTCTATGCATTTAATGATCATTCCAGAAATATTTTTGAGCACCTCATCACAGTAACTATTTTAATTAGAATAGTATCCCTTCCTTGAGAGCTCATTGCATTCAGCATTGCTGCAAAGCATTGAGTAGCATCTCGTTTAATCTTCGCCCCAACTGTATGAAACAGGCAATCATATTATTCCCATTATCCTGAGAAGGTAACTAGGCTTCGAGATGGGAAATGACTTGTCTAAAGTCCTATGGCTGGGGGCTCAGTTCTGTCTGGCTTTCAAGGTCAGCCTCATAACCATCTTACCTTGGTGTACACATTCATACTGTGTGCCAGTTGCATAGGCACATAGTCAGGCAATTTTCAAGTTGAAAGAGCAAATAGGCAACAGGTAGACCAACTTCTCATTGCATAGAGGGGACCTGAGGTCCAGAGAAGGGATAACTCACCCTAATTACCCTAATTATCCTGTCTGTTGGCTAAAGGATTTAGACTCATGTCTGAAAGCCATGGATCTTAGAAAGTGATGTTCCTTGGGCTCAGACTCTGGCTTTAGAAAGAACAAATTAAAACCCACCTTCACTACAGCAGAAGTGAGTGACCTCAGACACACAAGAGGCTCAGTTTCCTTATCTATGAAGTGGCGATGATTTTGTGTGTGTGTGCATGCTTCCTACTTCTGTGAGTGTTAAATGAGTTGCTGTATATAACGCCTGCCTCATCCGAGGTATTTAATCATTTACTTGGTAATTTTTATGAATTCACTGCACTCTCTACTACAATGTATTTTTGGGATCACAGTGAGTTGCTTTTGAGATTAATTTTGTTTGAAACTAATCAGAGTTGAGAAGGGAGGGCTTGGCCGTGGCCAGGGTGGGCAGGGAGGGCATCTTGACCATCTAGGTCAAGATGCAAGGGGGACGCTGCCCTCTGAGTGCCGTGCAGTTAGTGAAAGTGAGTTTTTGGTTAGCACATAAGACCATAAGCAGAAAGCCCTGTCCAGTTGGCCTTGCCAAGGAGATTAAAAGTTATTATACCAGAATGCCTGCCCTCATCACACTAGGAAGAAAGTGCAGACCCCCAGCTCTATTCAGGGAGAAAATCCACCACTGGTTGTCCCTTTTCCTCATTCCTGAGGATGCTCACAGATGACCCTCAAGTAACAGGACCCAAAGAGGAGAGCACAGTGGACAGGCAAAGGTGTGGGGCAGGGGCATCCCTAGCACCAGCTCTGCCATGTGCTAGCCGGGACCTCGGGCATGTCACAGCCCCTCTCCCGGCCTCTGAAACCCAACGAGACACGGAGAGGAAAGAAAAACTGGGTTCCTGGCTCTGGCATTTGCTGTGGCTTCAGTTACTTGATTTCTGTGAGGCTGGATTACCTCTTCTGCAAAGGCAGGTGATTCCTAACCCAAAGAGGACTATCCACAAGGTCAAGTGCCACCGCATATGTCCAGCTCTGGTACAAAGCCTGGTGTCAGTGCTCAATTAATGGTAATAATTATAATCACACTGCAATGTATTTTATTTTTATTTCCTATGAGTTCTGGAGGACAGGGGCTCTGTTTTTATGTGTCCACTTTGGTGCCCAAGGCAGCGCCTAATAAACACCAACAGGAGCAACAGTAACACCAACATTTATTGAGCATCTACTACACGAGACACTGTTCTAGGGCTTTCAGTACACTTGCTTATTGAGTCCTTATGACACTCTCATGGTGTGGTTACTTTCATCCTTCCCATGGGACAGATGAGGAAACTGGGGCACAGAGAAGTTGAGTAACTTTCCCAAGATCTCACAGGTATTTGCGATTGTACGAGGTACTCAGGAAATGTGGGATGACATCAGTGGATCCTCCCACTGGCCCTCTTGTGCGCTCCCGTCACTGTCTTCGGGGGCTGTTGCAGTCTGGCTGGCTGGACTTGGCCATGGCGATGGGTGTAGTGACGGAGGAGGCTTCTGGCGCTTCGGCGTGGCCTACCTGTCAGGCGTGCGCAGCCATAGCAAAAACGATGGGAGATTAATAGGAAATAATGGGATAGTGAGTCGAGCACTTGTGCGGCTTTCCATGAGCAAAACCCTCACATCCTGCAAGGTGCAATTAGCTCTCCAAGACAAGATGCATAGGCAGGCAATGAAATAGGCTTGCGGTGATTTTATTTTTATACGTGGGTCCGCCCTTGGTTCCTCGGCCTAGTTAGCACTTCGGAACCTGCAGCTGACTCTGCACTGCCTGCTGGCTTTAATACGCTTCGACTCAGGCTTGCCGCACGGCCCTGATGTCGAACACACGAGGCAGACAGCTGCCGGAGGCATTCTCCATAGAAACTCTCATATCACAACAGAGCTCAGCTTTCCACTATCACGCCACGCCTCTTCCTTCCGTCAGTGAGCAATGTAGCGGGTTGCAGACGCCAGGCAGTGTCAGAGGAACGTCCTAATAGACACGTCGGGGGGAAGCGGGGCGGCCCCCACGGCACACGGGAGGCCTCTCCATCATGCCTTCTCCTCCACGTAAGCAGATTAAACCTCATTAACTGCTCTTAAAACATTCATTTGCATCCGTACCATAGGCACCTGCAACGATCGCCTTAAAGAAACCACCATTGTTTTCTTAACAGCCGCCATAAACTCCGAGGCACTTGCATGTGGGCCTGCTATGATTTTTCCCTTTCCAGAAGATGGACTATATCTATTTCTCTAAATGTAATAATTATTTTATTGCTCTGGCTTCTAGCTGGGCACACATTCCATTTTCAAATGTAAATAATCATTTCCACCTTTAATAAATTAGATGGAACCTGTCTTGCTGGGAGAATGAACATTTCAATATCTTCAGACACACAATGACACCGTATCAATATTTAAAATCATTTTATGCATGTATTCCAAGTTGTCCAACTTCATTAAGGCCATTCATCAAGCCCTAGCTAGAGTGTATTCCCATTGGACTTGTAGGCCTGGGGGCCTACCAAACAGAAATTTAAACTAACTTGCCTTTTTAATTCACATTATTCTCAAATATTCTCTTTTTTAAACCCCCTGCCATGACTAAGGCATTTAGACTGGGCCATGATTCGGTACATGTCAACATTTAACTGACACGATCCCCATTAGTATGTCAGAGTGTGTGTGCCCCAGTAAAACATGGTATCCATCCCTCCCTCCTCGTTGACAAATTACCCTCTAGTTCTTTTCTGCACTCGGCAATAATTTGAGTTTATTGCTCCATGTTTCCGTTAAATATTTACAAACATTCTGAACTATGTATAAATGAAATCTTCAATGTTTTGCCAGCCTCATCTTCTCCTCTGACTTCAAAATAATATATCTCTTGATCTATTTTTTATATTCCTGAAGGTACCCCATGTGAGCATTGGATGTTGGAAATACAGATATTCTTGCAAACAAGATCTGCCCCTCCCCTGGTGATCTGTGTAGACCAGGGCGGATTTGGTTCCCAAGACATGCATTATCTAGCTGTGCTGCAATGCCATTGAACAATTAAGTCCATGCTGAGGAAATTGCAATAAACCCTTTTCAAACAGGGCACCGACCCGCAGAACACTGGAGAGGAGGCTTCCTTCACAATGCCACCTTGCCAGGCAAATCTGATGAAATGCAAGTTCATATTTCAAGGGCAACCAGGCATCCATGAGTGAGGTGGCTCTGTAGGAAGGGTAGGGGAAGGTGGCGTTATAGTAGTCTGCTAGGGCTGCCATAGCAAAATACCACAGACCAGTGGCTTAAAAAACAGAAACCTATTTTCTCACAGTTCTCAAGGCTGGAAATGTGAGCTGGAGGAGACAGAAGGATTGGTTCCTTCTGAAGCTTCTCTCTGTGGCTTGCACGTGGCCATCCTCCCCATGTGTCCTCACATGGCTTTTCCTCTGTGTTCACATGCCCCTGGGGCTGCGTGTCTGCAAATGTCTTCTTCTTATAAGGATGCCAGTCACATTGGATTAGGGCACATCCATATGACCTCAGTTTGATTTAATTACACCTTTGAAGATTCTATCTCCAAATCTGGTCACACTCTGAGGTACTAGGGTTGGGGCTTCAACATATGCATTTTGAGGGGGACAGAATGCAGCTTGTGCCAGTGGAGGAGTGTCTAAACACGAGGACAGTGGAGAGAAGGAGGAGATAAGGAATGGTGTAAAGGATCGTCATAGGGACAGAAAAAGAATCCCTAGCTGGGAAAAGTTCGGAGGAATGCAGACTTTTTCATGCAAGCACATAGGCTGGAAACTCAAATGTCTGGTCTTCACCTTGGCTCTGACTCTTGTTTACTGTCTGTGTATACTTCATTTCGTGCTTGTCATTGTGCTTAAAATAACATCCCGACTCCCAAAGCCCCGGACGATTGGTCTCCTGCTGCGTCTTCACCCTGAGCTCCCCTCCCCTCTCCCAGGACACATGTGGTCCTTCTTTCTTTCCTCCAACATGAGAAAAGCTTTCCCGCCTCATGGCCTTAGCCCATGCTGTTCCCTCTGCTCAACACATTCCCTCTTCCTCTGGTTAATTTCCTCTTAAGTTTGCAGATCTCAACTTAAATATCTCTGAGTTTAGGTGGTCTTTCTGCTCCACTTTTATCTGAGAACCAAGCCCAGTGACTCAGCACCCTGTTCCTCTCTTAGAAGCACTGCATTTCTTACCACCATCGGTAATCGCTTCATTTGTTGGTTTGTTTAGTGTGGGTGGAGTGAAGAACATACGTCCACATGAGAAATGTTGAATTTGAAGTTCTTGTATCGTATCCAGGTGGAGACACCCAGCTGTCCTTGGGACGCAAAAGCACAAAGGTCTGAACCAGAGAAATGAATTTAGAAGCCTAGAAGCTTCCGGCCCAGAGTCTGTAGTTTAAGTCCTGAGCATGGCTAGAGTCTTCCAAGAAGAGATCCTGAGTGTGCGAAGAGGAGGGGAGAGGATAGAATCCTGGGTGGAAATCCTGTATTTATCGTTCCTATAAAGGCAATAAGTGGTAAATGGGAAAACTCCCTGGAAATTTAAAAACAGAACTTGCAGAATTTCAGGGTTCCTTATACAGCAAAAGGAGGCAAGTTATGGCATTTGAAAAGTCCTGGTCTGGAAATCAGGAGACATGTATTTCGGTGTGGCTGTGCATGAGCTACCAGCTCTTTCTCCATCTGGGCCTCAGAGCTCCTGTCCGCAGAGGGCAGCCTGCTCCACAGGGCATCGAGAGTCTCCTTCCGGTCTCGGTCTCCTGTGCCCTGGGCCTGCCAGGGACTGCCCAGTGCACAGGTAAGTCACTCGCCCTCTCGGTTCCCAGGAGTGTTGCTCTGAGACACACCTGTGTGTGCAGCAGCTGTGTCTACAGCACAAACGAGGAAGAGACTCCTCTTGTGCCTATGTCCTTGCTTCTTTAGTCGTGTCTTTCTTGTCTCCTCCTTCCAGAGAGAAGCCACGTGAGCAGGGCTGCTGGTCGGGATCCAGTCCATGCCCAGGGACCCAGGGGCCAGGCAGTGTCCAGGGCTACAGGATTTCATAGCAATGCAGAGTTCAGGTCGAGATGCATTTGCTGGTTCATTCATAGTGGGAACCTAAAAACCTTTTTCAAAGTAAGAGCTGAAACTCACTCTCAATGGCCCCGGTGGTCATAAATGGAAAAGCTTCTGACAGGTGGTCTTTTGCTTGTCCGTACTGGTCAGAACTCAGGTTTTGTGAATTCAAATCTCATCGCTTTCTAATACATCTCAAGGCACTGGGGACAGGGGCTCTTCCTTCTCGGTTGCTCAGAAGTCTTCCATGTTGAGCAAAGTCTATTCTTGTTTGGTTCATCAAGTGCAGATCCCTTCTGTCTCTCATGAATCTCTTGAATTGGTATTAAAGTAACTCAAGAGTTCTCGGAGGTTCTTGGATGTTCAAGGCCAGCTGAGCTCCTGTGAGTCCCTGCGTCCTCAGAGGTCAAGTGAGGCTAAAGACCATGCACATTACGGAGTTGTTACGGGGATCAAATGGGCGACGGATGAGGAACTGGCTGTCACTCTGTGCGTGTCAGCAAAAATGAGCCGAGAGGTGACAGAGAGGCAGCATTTAAGCTTGGGGCTAAAAGCACACAGTGCTTGGGGAGATGGAGTGGAAAAGCAAAGGCATTCCAGTGTACAGAGGAGTATTGCCCTTTCTCCGTATTTCTCCCCAGTTTGGGGACTTTGGGGATTTATTTCTTAGCGTTGGGTGATTGCATTCTCAAGTCCGTCGTGTGTTCAGTGTAGGAACACAGCCATTATTTGAGTCACTTCCAACATGAAGTGCTTATATTAAAAAAAAAAAAAAAGTTGAAGAGCTCCCATAATATTAAATTGTTCTGCACTGTTCGTGTCCAAATCCACGATCCTTTCCAAATTCAGTACTTCACATTTTTGTGAGAGCCCTTCATTTCACAAGTGAGTGGGGTGCTCTGGGCTCCTGCGCCGTGGGCCAATTTAGCCTGCCTTGATTGCGCCGCTAACGTGAAGAGCGCTCAGCGACGCGAACGCGGCCCCCGCCCCTGCCTGCTCTCACGAGCCCCTTCTGAGCTGGCGTCAGGCTGGCCTTTGAGATGCTGTGCCCACGGGCACCTCCGGGCTGGCCCCGCTCCAGGCCGGGAGGCCTCCAGCGCTGCCTTCTTGCTCTAGTTCTGCAGAGGTCGGAGGAGAACGGAACGACCGGGTAAGAGAGTGTGGGCTTTGCATCCACTAGGCCCGCCGGTGGGACCCCTGCAGGGTTGGTCTGTCTAGCCTTGGAAGGAAAGAGAACAGCAGTCATTTTAATGCCACTCCACGCCAGTTGCAGGCATGCAGACTCGCGTGGTCTGTGTTACTAGTCGCAATAACAGGGTGCAGCACTTTTACACCGCGGAGACTGGAGGTCGTGGAGATTAGGAAATGCTCCTACGGATGTTGAGGAGACCCAGGCTCCCGTACTCCAGCGTCTGTGCCCCCTTCACGGCTCTGGAGACAACGGGAACTCGGGAATCAGGACCGCAACTGGGCCTTGAAGCGTGTCATCTTTGGACTCGAAGTCCAGAGCTCCTCGTGCTCACGGGAAACTGGTGCCATTCTCTGGAAAGACGATTCTCCCTGAATTGTTCCAGTGTCACAGTTTTAATGTCAGTTTCACTCACGAAGAACAAACAGCTCATGAATGTAGCCCGTTAGTCACCGAAACAGGTTCTGCCGACAGAGCCACAGAGGGAGGGGTGGGGTCGGGGTGGTGCGTGGCTGTCTGGGGCATGTGATCCCACGGCCACCAAGCTCCTCTCCATGGCTCTGCCTTCAGCTTCCCTGACCCCGTATTCAAAATTAGACCCCTGGCCTTCTCTTTTGACATACCCTAGTTTTCTTTTTCTTTTCTGCTTTCCTTTTGAATTCCAAGTCTCATGCTGTATAAAACGCGTATGCATTTCAGGGGCGTTGTGGTACAGCCCTCTCTTCCCCGCAGGGTGGGAGCTCGAATGGGAATCTGTCTTCCTTCCACTTCTCAACTGCAGTGTGCGGCCCTCTCTTTGGACTACAGTTCTGAGTCTTGCCCGTCTTTTCTGTGCGAACCTGGGCCAGGGTCTTGACTTCTTTGGGCCTGGGCAGAATGTGGGTAATCACACCTGTTTCCCAGAGTGCTGTGGAGGTCAAGTGAGAGAGTATTTGCAAGACATCTGCCCAGGACTGGGTGCAGAGACACTGGGTGGTAAGTTTGCTCACTCTGCCCGGGGTTCTCTCTCCAGGACTTAATGTTTCTCGCAGTCCTGATCCTTGGGAGGAAAAGGGCCCAGCCAGAGCAAAGGCTTTTTGGGTGGGTGGGGACGCACTGGCTACACAAGGGCCTTTGGCGAGGTGGACACAGCAGCCGGGTTCACTCGGGTGGCGTGCCAACACCGCCCCTCACCACATCTGCCCTGCTGCCCTCGGGAAGCCACTCTTAGACCATTCATCTGGGGACACAAGTACAGACCCAGCCCCAGGGACAGGAGATTCAAAATAAAGATACATAAAAGTTAGTCAAAGCTGAGCAAGGTGAGCGTTGACCTTGGCTGCCAGAGTGTGGATACGGCGGTTCCCGCTTTCTAACGCGACAACTCAATTGGTGAGATCGTGTGGATGTATTTATCACCATGTGACATGAACCTAAGCTGTCCCTTACCCCAAAACTGCCTCCACTTTTAAGAAAAGCTTCTTGTTCACCAAATCCTGGGCTCAGGGACTCGTGTCCTTCCGCATTCCCTCTGTTCCCAACGCCCCGATTCGCCAGTGGGCTCCACTATTTTCCAGATTAATGAACACAAACCAGAACCAAAACAAGAAACTTCCTCTGTTGTATTCTACTCCTGACATGATTTGGGCTCAGTGGTTTTGTTCGCGTGCTTTTCTTTGTCTGGCTTGCTTTTCCTTGTGCAGGCTACCTCTGAAAATCCTACGCCTTTGTCTTGTTTCTGCTGGGCTGGTAACAGGGTTAGCACGGGATGCTGGCCTTTCCCATGAGCTGGGCACTGGAGAGGACTTACAATTAAAGAATAAGTGAACGGACCTGAACAAGTCATATGGGCATTACGAGAAAGTCTGGGGAGACTGGGGGCAGCTATGACTTAGTATGGCCCGGGGAATGCTTGCATGCCACTTTTGGTGGGCTGGATATAAGAAGGGAGGCTGTGTATTTTATCTTTTCTTTTTTCCACATTTCCCTCGGCATATCTCTGCTAATCCTTTGACTTCTGTGAGGCAGCACAATAGCAGTCAACCCTGTTGTGTTGGAGTCAGTGAGGAAATGTCACCCCTGCAGGCAAGTTTGAGGGGCAGACACCAACAGTGCAGGCTGAGGGCCCTGCGACTAAGTGTTTCCAATTTCGATTCTTTCCTTATCCTCAAGGGATGGAAGGAGGGAGACAGCCTCTTTGGGAAGAGCCAGGCCTGGCTACGTGGACAGAAAGCTCCGCTGGGATTTAGGGTTACAAAGTCAATGGGGTGACCAAGCCTGGTCCTGGTGTTGGAGGCCTTTGTCCTGGGACATGTGTCTCCCTCCTTCAACTCTCGGGGAGGAGAGAAGCCGGGGCCTCAGAGCACAGTAAAAGAAGCCTCCAGCCTTCACATGCTGGATACCAGGACAAGGACACAGAAATAAACAGTGAGAAAGCAGAACCACATGGAAAAACTAGATATAAAATATATAATACTGGATTTAAAGATTCAATCAGCAGAGTAAAAACCACAATTCTAGCTTAAGAATAAATTAGTGAGCTGGGACTGGGCGTGGTGGCTCACGCCTGTAATCCTAGCATTCTGGGGGGCTGAGGCGGGAGGATTCCTCAAGGTCAGGAGTTCGAAACCAGCCTGAGCAAGAGCGAGACCCCATCTCTACTAAAAATAGAAAGGAATTAATTGGACAATTAAAAATGTATATAAAAAAATTAGCCGGGCATGGTGGCACATGCCTGTAGTCCCAGCTACTCAGGAGGCTGAGGCAGAAGGATCACTTCAGCCCAGGAATTTGAGGTTGCTGTGAGCTAGGCTGATGCCATGGCACTCTAGCCCGGGCAACAGAGTGAGACTCTTGTCTCAAAAATATAAAAAAAAATAAAAGAAAATTAGTGAGCTGGAAGATCAGTTTGAAGAATTCCCTGAGAAGGCAGGAAGCAAGTATAAAGAGCTGCAAAGTATAAAAGAGAAGTTAAAAACAGGCCAGAAGCATGCCTGTTGATATAAATATAACAGAAAATCACAGGAGAGAAAAAATAGACAGAGGAAATATTTGCAAAACAAATAATGACAGAATAAAAGAAAGACAAGAGATTCATTCCAAAAGTTCTTATGGAATGTCAAATAGAATATATAAGAGAAAAATCATACTTAGACAACATAATTATATTTAACAACAGAGAAAAGGGGGGAAAAAAGCAACAAGCTTTCAGAGAGAAAGTACAGATCACCCAAACAGAAATAACATTCAGATTAAAATCTTATTTCTCAATAGCATCACTGAATGCAGAATGGAGTAGAGAATTATTTTCAAAGTGTTGAATAAAAATAACTTTTAACCTATAATTTTATATCCAGCTCAACTGTCTTTTAATATGAGGGTGATATAATGATATTCTTAAGCAAGTAAGGGTTCAGAAGGTTTACCACCCAAACACAACCTCTTTGGAAACATTTTTGAAAGACAGATACTAGTGGAGGATGTTTAGGGAAATATGGATATTTCAGATGAGTGTGTAGATTAATATGCTTTATTGTGCCAATTTGTACACACACACACACGTGTGTGTCTGTGTGTTTAAAGCAATATCCGAAAGGAATGAAGTAAAAAGATATTCTACCAGATAATAAGGAATTAAACTTCTATATAATGTGGTATAATACTGTGAAGTTTACTGGGGTGGGAGGAAGAAAGCGGATTAGGGAAAATGTCTGGGTAACTAGCAAAAGGTAAAAACATCCCAAATTCCTTTATTCTAGGAAGAGACTGTTCTTGGTAGTCTCTGATTTGCCCACCATGATGAAGCCTGGTTTCAAATCTTCGCTGCTCTACTTTACGCCTGTGTAACTCTCTGGAAATTTCTCAGACTTTTGTATCCTTAATTTCTCATCTCCAAATCCTGGATGGTAAAACCTGCCGTGGTAGATTATTTGTGGACTTTTGATGTTGAGTGTGACCCCAGCTGGACTGTGGCCCTGGGCACTGCACAAGTGTTGGACCTTGGTGGCCACAGGGAGGAAGCTGTCATTTTTTGCCAGTGAAAATGTAGCTTATGCACTTGTCTCTCTCCCAGACCCTCGCACAAGGCAGACAGCAGCAGGAGGCTCTTCCTGCCTTTGGGGGCTAAGGTAGCTTAGGGGTAGAACGAGCTAAGCCAGATCTGAAAAAGTCAGGTTTCTTCCACTTAATTTTATAAATACTGTTTTCCTGACTTTGCCAACGGTTGCATTTTTGACCCGATACCTATATATGGCTCAAGATATCAGGGCCCCTGCAGGGCCATTAATTGCCCGGTTTGTTTCCTGGGAGTGAAGCATGGGCACTAACACATGTTCATTAGGACATCTTAATTGGGAACAAAAATCACCATGGCTACCGCAAACATGATTCAAAAAGAGTAAAGCATGCTGGTCAGTTTTCATTTGGATTTTGTTTTATTGCATTTTATTCCCAATTCTCCCGAAGCCCAGGAACAGCAGTTCACGATAAAAATAATGGCCTGAGAAATGTCCTTCTGTAGCGTCCCCACGGCTTTGTGAGTTTGCATAACTCAGATGTGTCCAGGGGGACTCGTTTCACTCTCTGGCTCTGCCGAGAGTGAGTTGGGGTGCCTGCATGGGAGCGACTCAGATCCCCAAAACTGCTACCCTGGGATGTCCCAGAAGGCGGTCTTCAGAGAACAATGTTCTCCCTTTTCCTTTTCTCCTTTATTGTACTTGTTCAAGTGACAACACTCCAAAGTTTCCAGCCTCTAGTCTAGATGTCCTGTTAGGGGGCCCTAGAAAAAGTCTTTATATCTCCAAAGAGAGCAGAGCGACCTGCCGGTGCAGCCGTGTGGTTTTTCCTCGGGATCCTGGAATGACAAAAGGGTCCGAGTGTGACAAAGGACTTCAGTGGGATTGGACACGAAGAGCTATGCAGCGAGCCCTCCTATCTCTTGGCACCTTTCTCTTTATTCTTTGATTAAAGTCTTTTCCCTCACTTACATCCCCCATTAAGATGTCTCAGTGTCATTTAGGGTGTTAATTGAGAGGAGGTTTAAGCTCATCAAAGCGATTATAAGTGATAGTTAAAAATTTCTATATATGGCCTGTGCTGGAATCGGCACGGTGGGGTGCCATTTTTTCTTTTATCCGACTGACATTGGTAATAATAGATGAAATTATTACTAAATCGCAGCTGCAGAGATGATATCATGATTTTTTTTGTGTGTAATCTTTGATGAAAAATTAATTTTTGAGAGGGATAATTTAAAATGATTTAAATAGTATTATACTGAAGTCCTTGCTGGTAATTAACACCAATCTTGTCAGAAGTGAAACCACTTTTGCAGCTGTTTCTAAAGATACCTACAGTATTTGTAACTTTTCTGCGAGTAAAATTACAGTGTTTGGACTTTATTTTTACTGCACAAGGACCATTAGAAGAAAAAAGGCATCCGATAGAAACCTTTGTTCTCAGAGGCTCAGACCCTGTTTTGTGTTTGAAGACCTTCCCCCGCCCCCCATGCCCGTTTAATTATCTCCCGACTGTGGACCAGGGTAGGAGCGTGTCTTATTTTTATTTCTTAAACATGTAAAAGTACTCATAGTAGATACTGCATATATACCTCTCCCTTAGCAATTAGTTACGTAAGAGCGTATGACTTGATATGCACGGGACTTAATTAACAGAACAGATGGCCGGTTGTAATGTTCCTTCGTCTTCATCAGTGCCTTGACTTTCTTCGAAGGCGACTTCTTTCATCACGGAGGCAAAAAGCGTTCTAACAAGGAACAGCTGAATATAGATTTTTCTTTGCTAGTGTCTTCATACTTTAAGTGACAGCAGTGAGGGAGTGAGGTGTGTGTGTGTGTGTGTGTGTGTGTGTGTGTGTGTGTTGTCCTATATAGAAAGACCTGCAAGAGAGGTTAAAAAAAGAAATACAGTGGAATTTAAATGGAAAAAAAAAATCGAATAAGAATTTGGGAGAGCCGCACCTTCTTCTGAGACCTGAGTTTTGCTTTCTTCTTTTTTAACGTGTGCGCTGATTTTCTGACAAGATATATGGCACTAGATATCCGTGGCAATTGCAGTACCTGCCACCTTGTAATTTTTTTCCCCTACAAGTTTTGTGCTGAGAAGGAGGGAAGGATGGGAATGGGGCAAAGGAATGAGTAAGGGGAAAAAGAAGGGAGGAAGTGCAGGGAGGGAGAAGGGAGAGATGACAGGAGGGCTTTGCGGATTGTTATGCGGGGTGTCTGTTCATTAAAATAGGAGCTACGGCCTCAGCTTCTGCTGCAGGTGCAGTTTTATTCCAGCAGAATGCGATTGTCACTCTATGTGCTTCCATTAGGAAAAGAAAGACAGAGAAAAGCTTTTTTTTTTTTTTAAAGGGCCTTTTGCAACAGCAAAGCCAGTTCACTGGTGGAGGTGTGGTGTGCGTGCCTGTGAAGTGGCTCTGTGGAGATGCCGCAGATAAGATCCCTCATGCTGCAATGCAGGGAGCCTTCCCTTCCTGGCTCAGGCGGAGGGCAGTTGGCAGGCACACGGGAAGGTTTATCACCCACGGTGCCTTAGGTGACCACGTTCACACCTCGGCAGCCAAAAGGAGGAGCCCTTTGGGAATGAAAAGTCTTGCCCGTGCAGGACGATAGAATTGGGTCAGGCAAAGAAGCCAGGCTGCCATCTTGCAGCAGTGAACTTGACATAATATATCTTGTTTTAGGCCGACCCCTTCTGAGTGCTTCCGGGCGCCCAGGGCATTGCAGGCATCAGCTAACTCGATCTTCCTAGGGAACTCAGGAGGTGGGGGGCATCGTCCTCCTGCCGCACCTGAAGACGGAGAGGCCAGGCTAGGTGGGCACTGGCAGAGCTGGCGGCAGACACAGCCGTGTTCGAAGGTGGAGCCCACGTCTGTCCCTTCCCCGCCAGGCCCCACTGCCCTGCTCTCTTCACAAGGTGGGGATGAGATTGGAGCCCCTGTTTCTGCCAGGGCAGCAGGGCTCCTGGCTCAGAGAGGACAGCGAGAGACTGGGGAGGTCAGGCCTCCTGCCCGCTGCCCCCACCTGCCACAAGATCTTATCAGGATCTGAGGGGCTGGCCTGAGTGTTTCCTGTCACATCCCCAGCTCCAGGCACAGGGCTGGGGCCACGGAGGGTGCACATTAAATGTCCGGGAAAGCAGTGGGTGAATTCACTTCCCTTCTCGGAGCCCTGTGAATACGCAGGCTCCTCTCAGCTTCCATCACCTCTGATTCTAAAACCTATGGACTTTAGGATCAGAAACTCAAACTCTCAGCATTCTTCAAGACCACATTCTAACGTCATCAGCTTCCACCCACCCCAGAAGCAGGAGCTCTTTCCTCTGGAAATATGTCCATGCACAGGGCAAGCCTCACCAGCTTTTATGTTAATTGTTTTCAGGTAGGTCTTTCCCACTAGACTATTAAGTTTCCTGATGGCAGAGAGCAAGAATTTTTTCACTTGTGCAATTTAGTGCATTCATTTCTTCATTCATTCAACAAACATTTTGTAAGGACTTAGACACTGTGCTTGGCACTAAGGATACAAAGACGAGACAGTCTCCTCTTTCAAACTGCTCGTGGTCTGTTGGGAAACAGACTAGTAACATAACTGAATGAATTAATTAATGGATAAATTTTAGAAAGGATAAAATCTGATACACTTCCAGGGAAAGATTGGCCAACTTTCTCTTTAAAGGACCTGATACTAAATATTTTAGGATTTGTAGGCCATGCAGACTCCATGGCAGCTACTCAACTTTGCCATTGTAGCACAAAAAACAGCCTGAGACAATATATACATGCATGGGAGTGACTATGTGTCAATAAAACTTTATTTACAAAAACAGACAGTGGCCCCGGCCTGAAAACCACAGCCCTGGGTTATAGGCCTCATTCACTCCAGGACTGAGATGAATATTGTCTGCACGAGCAGCGTGGATGGTCAGATGGGCTTGGTTGGTGGTTGGACTCCCTAATATCTTTCTATTACTAAGTGGCAAGCAGACCTGTTTATGCGTAGGTACTTGGCAGGGAAATGACGGTGTGGATTTATGCAGAAGAGTTTCATCTGTTTGTGAGCCTTGGTTCTTTGTTCTCCCCTGGGCTCAGCCAGTCCTGAGAAAACTCGCAGGAAGGCTCATCCGCTTAGCAAGGCCAGAGGGCGAGGCAGGTGTGGGCAGGGAGTGGAGTGCTGAGCAGGCCAGCCGGAGAGCCCAGATCCTGCATATCAATTAGTGTCCCTGTGACGGCATGCCACTAGGCTGCGGTAAACACCTGGGAATGCACCGTGCCCTGTCTGCTCCCAACACGCCCTTCCTTATGCTGCAAGTTTCCAGTGGAGGACTGAGAGTCCTGCAAGTGTGGAGACGTTTGGTCCGTCCTGACCGGGAGGTCAGGGCTCTCAGTGAAGCTCTCCCCATCCGCCCAGCTTACTTCTCTAACACCTTCCTCAGTTCACTTGGTCATTGTCTTACTGTCCCCACATATAGGGCCATACCTTTAGGACTCCAGGTTGGGCAAAGAGACATGCCTTGCTGCAACATGGGACTTTCACAGGACTGGAAAAAGACCCACCAACCTTAATGAGCACGGGTTCTCCAGATGCAGAAGCTGGTGCCGTGACTACGCTAACAGTTGTGGGTACTTGCGTCTCCATTCCAGGATGAGGCTAATGCGAGTCAGACAGGTGAGGCAGTTGGCCTAATATCCTGCTTCTCCAGGTCCTGTGACGACAAAGCCCAGATTTAGGGGCCATTAATGGGCCTCCAACATGTACAACTTAACCACGCTTTAGGTCTCTGCTGGCAGCCGCCTCCTTCCTGAAGCCCCACTGACTGCCCCCGTGTGCCCACACCTCTTCTCACCTGCATGGCCAAACGGCTTTGTGTACACCTCCCAGGTGTGCGCATCACCATCATCCTGTGTTCTAGGTACTTGGGTACAAGCCATCTCGCAAATAGACTCTGAGTGCCCAAGGAACAGGGGACCTGCTGGAGTGCAGATTTTGGTGCGACACAAGTGCTCAGTGTGTGTGCAGGAAATGTGAACGAAAGAAGTAATGGATTTGATAAATATAAAGACCAAGCACATAATGGTCTCTGAGTCCCCAAGAGTTCTCTTCCCCCCAAAAAGGAACTGATTCCACTTGGAAGAAGAAAGGAAGAAGGCTCAACACAGGAGGAATCAGAAGGGGATACAGGGCGTGAAGGAAGCAATGACACACCTGGGTTCGAATCCCAGCTCCGCCACTGCCAGTGGAATGTGTGAGCGTGGGTGGTCTCTAACCCCCTAAATCCTCTTTCCTCATTTGTCACGGGCGATAATAATGCCCGATTTGGAGGGATGCTGTGACAATCAAATTAAATGATGACTGCAAGTGCAGGCCTGGTAAACTATCCATAATTCATGGGACTAGGGTTTGTCTGGCTGGTGGTTCTTAGACTGTAAACGCCATGACAGTAGGACACGTGTCTTCCGGGTTCGTCTCCACATCCCAGAACTCGGCAGAGTTCTCAGCATCAAGTAGGGCTCAATAAATACTTTTCTGGATTAACAGAACTAATGAGCTGCGAGTTTGTTCTTTCTGAAGTCACTGCCTGGCAGGCTGAGGGCTCGGTGGGTGTGGGTTCCACCCAGCAGCCAGGCAGGCTGTGAGGCCTCTTCTGCCCAGCCCGGCCCCCCGAGGTGGCAGGGTCACAGAGGCAGCACTGGGAGAGGGGTGGGCTGAGCCTGTGCCTCTCCCCCCAGCCCAGGGCCTCCCCAGGCTGTGGGAACCCTGCCGAGCCCCAGGGAAGGCAGCTGCAACCACCGCTGTCTCGGCCGACTCCCTGAGGGCCAGGCCTCCGCCAACTCTCGGGTCAGACTTGCCCACACAGGCTGGCACTGTCCAGAGTGCAGCTGAGCACATGTTCCCAGGGCTCCCACAGGGCCCTCTGTCTTCTTGTTTTCTTGGGCCTTGTACTCTTGAAGGGGCCAGATTGTGAGCATGTTCTACACCACACCCATCCCCACCTGCCTTGGGCACGGGGGCTGAGCAGATAGAGGCCTCCCTTTGATTGCACTGGGGTGCGACCCAGATGGGAACCGAGCCTACGGTGATTAGGCCCCAAGAGGGTGGATTAACCATCCCAGCCATTGCCCCAGCCAGGGCAGCGTGACTCACGCCGAGCGAACGGTATTGCCAAGGGCAAGTTGGCGGACACTTGTCACTACGGGACCAAACCTCCCTACTCTTACACCCAAGATGTGTGTGCTCTGTGGTCCTGAACTCTGTTCACCACCCTCCCAGCTGGGACAGCGCTGGGCAAGCAGCTGGCTCTTCGTGAATATTTGCTGAATGATTCTGCACCTATATTTTGGGTTTGATTTTAAGATTATATACACGTATAGACCTATCTCAAGCAAACTAAAACCTGAGTCTAATGACATACATTTTCAATCACTACTTGAAGTCATGAAGTGCCGGCTGATTGAGAAACAGCCCTTATGGGTTCACTAGAGCCGAGTGTCTTGACCTCACACCTCTGACATTTGGGGTTTATCTTAGTCTGTTTGGGTTGCTATAACACGTACACCATAGACAGGGTGGCTGGCACGACAAGCATTTGCTGCTCATGGTTCTGGAGGTTGGGAAGCCCAAGATCAAAGTGCTGGCAGGTCGGAGTTTGGTGAGGCCTGGCTTCCTGGTTTGTGGACAGCTGTCTTCTTGTTGTGTCCTCACATGGGTGCAAGTGGAGAGAGGGGAGGTTCTCATATCTCTTCTTATAAGGGCACTAATCCCATCCGCAAGGGCTCAGCCTCATGACCTGATTGTCTTCCAGGGACCTCACTTCCTAATACTAACATATCAGTGCTTAGAATTTTAACGTATGGATTCTGGGGGCATACATTCATCCCTAACAAGGCTGGATCGTTCTCTGTTGAAGGGGGCTGTCCTGTGCCTTGTACATGTATCAACATCCCTGGTTTCTACCCACTGGATGCCAGTAGCGTCGTCTTCCCAGGTGTGACAATCAAAAGACAAAAGTGGCACTGAGAAGTGGGTGTGCTGCTCTAACAAACATCACAGTGGCTCTGGGACTGAAAGAATTTTGAGGTATATGCTAAAAAAAGAAATAAGAACCTACATTCCCAAGAACAGATTGTTAAGGGCGATTCTGGTGGGGACTCAGGAGACAAAGCGAGCTGCAGGGAGAGCCTCAGCCTTCGTAGAGGACACCTCGTGGCTGTGGGCAGAATGCTGGTGGGAACAGGGATGGTGCAGACCGGTCTGATGCAGGTTCCGACAGAAAGGAGGAGCGTATGGTTGGACAACGGAGGAGAGGCCATCCTTGTTACAAAGTGGCAAAGAAATCGGCCAAATTCTGTTCACGTCCTCGTGTTTTGTGACATGTAGAACTTGCGAGGGAAGAAATTGGATATTTGGCCGAAGAGATTTCTAAGCTAAGTGTTGAAGGTGTGGCGTGTCTTCTTCTGACTGCTTCTCTTAAAATATGCAAAGAGAGAAGCCCTTAAAGATGGAATTTTTAATTAAAAGAGATGTACAACTTAAAGATTTGGAAATGCTCAGCTCGTCCTGTCCTATTGTAAAAAATGAGGAAGGATACTCTGGAAAGAACACCAAGGGTGTGGCCAAGTGACCATCAGCTAAGGAGAGTACAGTAAAGATCATCCAGGTGCCATTCATTAAGACAGAATGACCCCAGAGCATTTCAGAGATTTTTCTAAGAGAAGGTGTCCCTCCCAACACAGGCCCAGGGCACAAAGGCCTTGGGGGCAGAAAGATTCCACTGGAGGGCTCAAGGGACCCTGCAGGATGTCGGCTCGCAGAGTCACTTCAAAGTTTTGCTCCCTGAATTCCTGTGCGGTGCTCTTTGGCTGGCCCAGGTAAGGCTCCAGGTGGCTCAGGTATGGTGCACACCACGGTGGCTGTCCCTCTGGAGGGTGCAGGCAATAAACCTTGGTGGCAAGCCATGGCAATGTCAGTATGCTGCCATCTTCATTAGTGTGCATTGTGCATGAGCTGTGGGGCTGTTGCTATCTCCACCCAGATTTTGAAGGACAGAGCCACCTGGAGCCTGGTACATAGGACTTGGGCAGAGGGCCATCGCAGAGAGTCCCCACCAGGGCAATGCCTAGTAGAGCCTCGGGGTTGGAGCTGCCCCATGGCTCCAGACCAGCAGAGCTACTGATGTGTGATTCCAGCCTGGGAGAGCCACAGACACATGACTCTAACCAATGAAAGCTGCAGCATGGACTGTACCCAGCAAGACTGTGGGGGTGGGCCCCCCAAAGCCATGGGCACAGGACCCTCAAGAACCTTGGGGACACAATCCCGGCCCCAAATGTGTCCGGAAGGTGGGAACTCTGCCCACTGGGCCTGGAGGGTAAACCCTTGAGTCAAAGAAGATTATTACAGAGCCTTAAGATTTACCATTGTTTGCCCTGTTGGGCTGCGGACTTTCTTGGGAGCTGTGACCCCGCCCCTTTCTTTCCTATTTCTCCCTTTTGGAATGGGGATGTCTATCCCATGCCTGTCCCACCATCGTAATTTGGAAGCAGATAACAAGTTTGATTTCACAGGCCAAAAGCTGGAGAGGAATTTGCCTCAGGACAAATTGTACCTTGAGTTTCTCTATATCTAATCTAGATGATATTTGGATGCTACTTTGGAATTAGACTTTAAAGTTGATGCTGGAGTCAGCATTGGGGCTACTGGGATGGAAGGAATGTATTTTACATGTGAGGACATGAATTTTGGGGAGACTGGGGCAGAATGCTGTGGTCTGAATACTTGTATCCCCCCACATGCTTATGTTGAAATCCTAAGCCAAGGTGGGACCTGTAGCACGGTGATTTAAACATATGCCTCTGTTTCCCTAAAATGTCTAAAATTTTAAAGCGATAAAAAAATGCTCTGTACCTCATAGAGTGAGGCTCTGCGCTCATGAGTGGGATTAGCATCCTTATAAATAGGCCCAAGGGATCCGGTTTGTCCTTTCCACCATGTGGGACAGAGCAAGAAGGTGTCCTCTAAGAACCAGGAAACAGGCTCTCACCAGACGTTGAATCTGCAGGTGCCTGCCAGCCTCCAGAACTGTGAGAAATAAACTTCTGCTGTTTATAAGCATGCCAGTGTATGGTCTTTTGTTATAGCAGCCCAAACGGACTGAGATATTACCTCTTCTCTGTTTTCTAGTTGTCTTAAAAAAAAAACACCATTTTTCCATTCATTCCAGTTGCTTTGCTAGCAGTTGTCATTGAATATGAGAATAGAATTTTTGTATTGAGATTCAGCATGTCATATTCGTTAAACTTACAAACCATGGAGGTGAACTGTTCTCAGTTTAAATTCCCTCTTCAGAATTTATGACACGTGCGACCCCGAAAACATCGTTTAAACCCTCTAAGCCTCAGTTTACTTATTGTGAAATGAAAGCTAATCAGGATAAATACCCATTTCACATGTTTATGTCCCTTACAGAGATGCCGCACGGAGATTGTTTAGTCGACACTGACTATCATTGTTACGGAGCTGCCTGTTGCAGCGGATTATGAAACCCTGGAGGTCAAGCGCTTTGTATTGGTCTGGCATGGTGCCTGGCACAGAATAAGTGTCCAATAATACGTACAAAATTGAATTGAATTATGAATATTTCTGAAGTTTAAATATATGCCTCTGTTTCCTTAAAATGTCTGTAAGTGGAATGAAAACGCCGTCTACCTTGTAGAGTCACTGAGAATTAATGCAATGAGGTCTGTTGTGGAAGCAGAGTCAGAGACGGCCCCCGTGATTCCTGCCCTCTGGTGTCCACTCTCTGCATAGATCCTCCTTGGATTAGGTTGCATTACATGGCAAAAGGGATTTTGCAGATGTAGCTGAGATCCCTCATCACTTGTATTTAAATTAATGAAAAGGAACATTATCCTGGGTGAGCCTGACGTGAACAGGTGAGTCCTTACCAGAGACAGGAAGCAGCAGCAGACACTCTCCTGTTGGCCTTGAAATAAAGCAAAGTCACACTGCGAGCTGGCCGTGGAGGGGGCCCTGCGGCAGGCAGCTGTGAGTGGCCTCTGTGAGCTGAGTGTGGTTCCTTGCTGACAGCAAGCAAGAAAACAAGCAAAAACCTCAATCCCTCAGATGCAAAGAACTGGATTCTGCCAATAACCATGTAAACTTGGAAGAGAACTCTGAGCCTCAGATCTGACCTCGGCTGGTGGACTGTGTTAAAATGTCCCCCCAGGATTTTAATTTATGGAAGTGACTGAATGACAACATGGAGAGGCTAAAGTCACTGAAAGAAGGATTTATTACTTACGTTTCCCAAGGGAAGGAGGCTCACCACAGGCTCCATGCAGGGCCGTGTGGGCAAGTACCAGGTTTGGTCAGGAGGCAGAAGAAGGAAGAGGGGGAGGCTTAGGCCAAAGCCTCTGTGATGAGAGTGGGGGAAATTGTTGGGTGGCAATGTTCCCTCCTGGGCAGAAAGCAAAACACAGATGTTATGGTTTATGGTTGGAAGGTTTAAAAGACATCTTTTGTGTGTTTGTGCAAGCTGAGTTGCAGGGACGTGTAAATAAGTTTGACCTTAGTTTTGTCCTGTGATTAATGGACGCCAAGGAGACAAACACAGCAGTTGCGGAAACAGAACGCTGACATCTTGATTTCGGCGTGTGAGACCCTGAGCAGAGAGCTTAGTTGCACTGTGCCAAGGCTTGACCCACTGAAACTGTGAGATAATGAATGGGAACGGTGAGCCACTACGCTGTGGCAATTTGTTACACTGAAATAGAAAACCAACGCATAGGGTTTACACACGGTCCAGCATACACTAAGCGTTCAATGAATGCTCACCTTTTTGCCTTCTTCTTCTTCCTCCTTCTTCTTTTTATAGAAAATACAAAGCTCAACCCACAAATACATGGCATGAAACACGGCTATATTTTTTTCCCCTCCTAAGGCTACTTTGAGTAATTTAATCTCAGTCAGTGCAGAGAGCCCCTCTCTCTGCCAGCCTCCGTTCCCTCTTGGGTTTGGGTATGTTCCTTAGGTCTTGGTTCTGTGGGTTCTATCACTGGCCCATTTAGTTTCAGGGGACCGCTCCTGTGGTCAGGCCGGGTGCAGGGAGTTGGTGAGGCTGAGCAGGGCCTTCAGTGAAGGCCCAGACACTCCACGAAGCTGTTTCTTCTCTGGAGTCTCAGCATTTCCCTGGGGCTCCGCTTGGAAAATAGGCCCCAGGCTGTCTCCAGTCTCAGATTCCACAGACCTAGGTTGGGGTGGGTGGCAGAGTCTCCTTGCGTTGGACTTGCCCATGTCCACGTCCTCATCTCTCCCTTGCATCTTCTCCCCTTAGGCTGGGGTCAGTGGACAAGAGGAGGAAAACTGTGACTTCTTACATCCTCCTTGTCTTTGTCTACATCTTATTGTCTCCCTAAGGATCCGGGCTTTGGAAGACAAAAGCCCGGGAAACATAAGCAGCGTGTTTTATTCCTGCCTTGATGTTCTCTACCTTTGAGGCAAGGAACACAAGAAAAGCCTGGTCTTTCAAAGGAGGCTGGGGAGAGAATTTCCAGGAAAAAACCAATCTTTAGTTTACATTTCGGAAATATGGCTCTGCCACCTATTGCTTGGAGCTCAGCCGGGGGTTTCTACCCCAGCTACAATTACAAATATTCTGCCCTATTGTCCCCAGAAGGTTTTTTTCCCGCTTTGATTATTAGATATGGTACCCAAAGTTCCTCTGGACAACAGAGTTAAACGGCCTGGAACACTTGAAAGATTGAGGACTTTTGGTCAAAGTCAAGGCTAGAGCTGATGCCTTCCTTGACTGTTGGCCCCCGAGGCAATCTGCCTTGGGATACACAAAGAGGAGTAACTGCATTTAAGTAAATAGAGTATATTAATTCAGAGTTCAGGCAAAAACAAATTTGGAAAGAACATGGGATAAGGTGGTTCTATGTGCACAAAACAGTTTTAAAGCATTTTTTATTTTCCAAATTTCTTTTTTTCCTTTTTTTTTTTGAGACAGTGTCTCACTCTGTTGCCCGGGCTAGAGTGCCATGGCGTCAGCCTAGCTCACAGCAACCTCAAACTCCTGGGCTCAAGCGATCCTCCTGCCTCAGCCTTCCGAGTAGCTGGGACTACAGGAACTCGCCACCATGCCCGGCTAATTTTTTCTATATCTTTTTAGTTGTCCAGCTAATTTCTTTCTATTTTTAGTTTTTTCAGTAGAGACAGGGTCTCACTCTTACTCAGGCCGGTCTGGAACTCCTGAGCTCAAACAATCTGCCCACCTCGGGCTCCCTGAGTGCTAGGATTACAGGTGTGAGCCACCATGCTTGGCCCCAAATTTCTTATTTGGGAGTCAGTTTGATTAATTTTATGGGGACTCTGTGGTGGATGCCCTAAAAGCTCATTCTGGTTTCCTGTTGGTCTGATGGGAGCGTCCACGTTCTTCATTTAGGCTGCAGCTCCAGCCACAGTGATTGGCCAGGTGGTGGGCACCTGACTGCAGTTGGACCAATCAGAGACCCTCACATCCCTGGCCCTTGAGTTGGTTGCTTAGGGACACATGACTCCCACGGGGCCAGTCTGAACCTTCTTTTGAGGTATTGGAAGAGGAAGCCGTGCACGGCTGAGCATGGGGGATGTAAATGGGAGCAAGGGAGCAAGGTCTGATCCCTCAACGGTGAGGATCTGGGCCCGGGCGTTGCTAGTAGCTGTGGGTTCAGCCTCATGGAGACAGATGATCTAAGAGTACAAAGTGAACTTGCTGTGAGAATCAGAGGAGCAGAGAATTCTGATGGTTCTGCCTGAACCCCTGGACACCTTGCATTTGGGTTATACGGGCCCTTGACCTTCCTCTCTGCCTAAGCTAGCCTGGCTTACTTTTCACTTGCTTAAAAGCAAAGTCAGTCCTGACTAAAGGAGAATTGCATCTCACCAAAGCAGGCAGGGCAGGGGAGAAGAACGAGCTCTAAATGCCCCCCTTCAGGTAGACTTGGGTTCAAACCTGATGCCCTGATGTTCCATTTATCGTCTGTGCAATCTTGGGCTAGATACTCAACCTCTCTGGGCCTGTTCCTTCATCTACAGAATGGGGAAACTAGGATTTCTTTCTAAATTTGAGGACACAAATTGGTAATTTTTCTCTCTTCCTGTAATTACTATTCAGATATGTTGTCTTAAATCCAACTTATTAAGCCCATATTGCATATGTATTTTTGAGTACATTTTGAAATTCTTAATTCCACAAACATACATTGCAGACTCTCTATCGTTGTCTTCTTCTTTTGATGAAGGCGAGTGTTCCAGGGGGGAGATACTGATGCAAGATGGGACAGCCAGTGTCCATCTAAGGATTTTTCACCCTGGAGAAAAGGAGGTCTCGCCTCTTGGGTCAGGAAGCAGCTCTCTTCCCTGACACATGGAGGAAATCTGCACCTAATAAGAAAGAAGGGTCCTAGCACTGACAAGCAACAGAAAGCAGGAAAGCAAGGGAGAATGAATTTGGTGACATGCGGTATTGGTGTGACTGAATTTAGCTTAATCCTGAACCAATAATATACTAAATCTATCATTTGTTTTCACAAGCTACTTGATATTTATATTGTGTTTATGTCATTTGCTCCTAAAAAAGTTCTAATACCAGAGTGACCATATTTTATGGTGTGTCCAGAAGAGTCTCATTTCAGGCCTGTTATCCTGATGTAGTTATTAATAGTATCTAACTTAACTGTCAAAAGAATCCTTATTTGGATGACAAAATCCGTATTACCCCACCCAATGCACATGCACCAATACAAGAGTTCATGATGGTGGGGAGAACCTTTTATTCTGAGAAAAGTGAAGGCAGAAGATGATCGAGGGAACCAGAGAGAATATTACAAAGAGGTGAGCTGCTGTTTGCCCAGCACCGGCAGGGGACAGAGGACGGCATGACAGGATGGCGGGAGGGTGGAACACAGGGAAATCGTGACAGAGGGAGGAACCATGGAAATTGATCCAGGGCTGGCCCCTGGCTCCCTGCCTTTGGAGGATTTTCTGGAAGGGAAGGGTCCCTGATATTGGCTCTATGTCCATTCTCTTCCTGCAGACCCTAAGCCCTGGAGAGCCCCCAGAATGCGGCCCCTTAGGAATAAGCAGAGTGCCCACCACCTCCAGTCCCCGCCTTCCAGCAGGGACGGCCAAGTCTCTAAAGAATGCAGCAAATGACCATCCACCAGCTGCCTCCTCTTTCCAGGTATTTTCCTACCTCATTCCCAGATAAAGACAGGGTGGTCTGTTCATAAACACACTATTTTCCTGGTGGGTTTTGCTCCATGCCTTTCATTTCTTCTGGCTTCTCTTTGGGCACAGGTCGAAGTGATGATTTTTTAGCTTTAGTGTTGAAACTAACTCCAAATAAGAATGAAAAACACCAGAGTCCCACTGGAAAGGAAAGGCTCCGGAAGATGTCACCTGCTGCGCGTAACGGATGGGGCTGGCGTCAGAAGAGCTCTTGGTGAAGTTTTGAAGAAAGCGGAGATGTTTTGGGGACATGTTGCAGTGTACAGTCCTCCGCAGAGACTGGAGCCCAGTATTTCAGAAAGAATGCCAATTGGAAGAGTTTGGAATAAAGAATTACTCAGAAATAGAAGCTGTTTTGGCAGGGTTGAAATGCTGCGTCAGTACGGAACGATTTCACGTTAATGGGCAGAATTCAGTCTTGTTCCTATGCATGCTCCAGAGTGGGGAGGGAGCAAGTGCACGGAGACCTGGGGGCTTTGAGGACACTGGACCCTTTGACAGCTCTGCCTTCCCCCAAGCTAGAACTTAAAGAGGAGTGTGCTCGGAGAGCTGCGGGCATTACACAGGTGTGCGTGAGTTCAGACAGTGGCAGTGGCCAGCAGGGATGCTCTGGGCGAAGTGTAGGTCTGTGAAACATCACCCGAGGCAATGTGTAGGCCAAATTATTTGCTGGCCCACATCATAATGTCGTGGGGTTGGAACCTCCCAAGGCTGCCTACCTCACCAGGGAAATGTGCTTCCACCTTGCTAGCGCGAGGCAGCAAGGAGAATCCCGTCTGCATCTGGGTTTGTCCACGTCTCTGTCCACGTCTGTGTCATCTGATCACGTGCAGACACACGGAGCCCCCAGTTCTGTTCAGCAAGCACTTACTGAGGACCTATCTGTGCCAGACTCTGTGCTAGGCTTTGGTGATACAGTGAGGAAAATGTTCTGGTTCTTTCCTCCGTGTGTTTACCGTCTCTTCGATGCTAAATAGAGAAATAAAAATACTGACTCTCACATCGGGAGAGCCCTTTGGCATTTGCAAAACATGTTCGCTTCAAACAGTTCTGTGAAGATGGAAAGAGCCAATCTCCCTTTTCCACAGATGGGGAAGTCAACTCGGGAACACCAAGGGACAAGTTCAAGGTCACCTAGCTATGAACGATCTACATCTCCACCTCCTGCCACTTCTTAAGTCGCTTTTAACCATCTTGACTTTCTCTTTGAAACATTAAATTCCAGTAGGTGAGCAATTCTGGGTGGACACAGTGATGGAAAAATAAGAAAAAAAAACAAAAAAAATAAGTAAACCCTTTTCCATAGTTTGTACCATGAACACACACATGGGCAAAAGGGTAGCATGAATCTCCTTGACCTGTGACCTTATATTGTGACTTTTGACCCTGTGGAATAATTTAATTTGATTTTTTTCTCTTTATGCTTTCAGAGAGCATTTGTAAGAGTGCCAGTAACCTAGTCAGGCCCTCCCTCGCTTCCTCCCTTCCTTCCCTCATTCATTTATTTATTGATTCAACAAATATTTATGGCCATTCCTTTGTGACAGGGACTATGCTTAGTGCTGGCGATTCAGAGACAAACACAATCCATGTGCTCCCCTCGAGGGGCTCACCGTCCCGTGGTGAGACAAGAGGTAGACTGGGAGGGCGGTGACAGGCACTCACCGAGGCCTGAGCACACAGCTGAGAGGCCTCCCAGAGCTGGCGGTTGGCGTGGCCTGTGGGAGAGGACAGTGGACGGGTGGACGGCCACAGCAGCTGTTGCAGAGTGACCTCACGCAGAGAGTGACCTCAGGGAAATGACCAGCTCGAAGTCCTCTCACTGTGTCCTCACGTGGCAGAAAGAGAGCGACTAGCTTGGTCTCTGATGTCTCTTCTTCTGAGGACACGAATCCATTCAGATGAGGCTCCGCCCTCATGACCTCGTTTAATCTCAATTACTTCCTTACTCCAAATGCAGCCACACTGGGGCTCAGGGCCTCAACATGAGAATTTGGGGGCAAACCAACCAGCCCGGAGCAGCACCTCCTCACAGCACGTGGCCCCTGACCCCCCACTCCTCCCACTGCTCCTTCAGACCCCCAGCCTGAGAATCGGGGTTTGTGGAGCAGGCCTGGTGGGGGTACGCAGCCACATGCACACGCTACTACATGCACACACTCACATGCACACACCACTACATGCACACACTCACATTCACAGGCTACTACACACACACACTACTACAAGCACACACTCACATGCACACACCACTACAAGCACACACTCACATTCACACCCAACTACAACCCCACACTAACAAAAACACCCAAAAACATGCACACACTCACAAAAACACACTCCAACACACAGATATATACATTCAATAACTCTCTTTCACACCCCTATACATTCACTAACTCACATTCACACACCACTACATGCACACACTCACATTCACACCCTACTACATGCACACACTCACATTCACACGCTACTACATGCACACACT